>JAKMXC010000959.1:0-13920 GCA_025328345.1 Colletotrichum sp. SAR11_59 | reverse complement strand
AACTTAATATATAGTTAAAATAGAAATATTAAAAAGGTAACTTCTAAGTTACCTATATACTAATAAATAAAATACCTATAGATAGACTTATAAAGAACCTCCTATAAGCAAAGTTTAAATACTTTTATTTACTTCTAAATCTTATAAATATAATATATATAATTATAGTATACTTATAAGGATTATAAAGTAAAATAGAGTTTCTCTTATTATATATAAAACCTAAAGGAAAACTACTTATAAAACCTAAAGAGTTTCTTATAAGACTAAAACTACTATAGAACCTTAAGCTAAATAGACTATCTACTAAACTCTAAAAATAACTATAAGAACTAATATATTTATAAGTTTAATATAAATTACTAAACTTATAAATAGTATAAGAAAGATCTTTATTAGAGAACTAACCTATATTAAAGAAGTTCTCTAAGTTAATAACTATAACCTTACGTTTATAAGTAGTAACCTTAGTATCTCCTAAGAATAATTTAAACTTATTATAAATATCTAAGAAGTTCTTCTTAGAAAAGTTATATATATTAAAAATAGAATATAGTATATAAATAGATTAGTAATAAATAGCTCCTCTTAAGTAAGTATAAGATAAAATAGTAGTTTAAGTAGATAAAATAATAAAAGCTCTATTTTAAGATATAAGTAGAATAGTTCTAGTTTATAAAGTAACTAAAGTTACTTAGTATAAATTAGAAAGTATACTCTTAGTTATAAAAGAGATTAAAGCGTAAATAAGCTTATAAAGAGTATAAATCTCTTAAGTAGTTATAGTAGTAGGTAAAATTAAGAAACTAATATAAAGTTTCTTAAAAATAAGCTTATAAGAAGTTAACTACTCTTAGAAGTATTTAATAGAATAAGCCTACTAAGCTAAAATAATCATAAGAAGCTTATTTATAAGCTATTTACTACTTATAGTAAAAAGTATACTAATATTAGTTTACTTACTCTTATAAGTTTACTAGTAAACTTAAGAGGGAGATATAACTATAATATCCTTATCTTTAGAAAAGTTAATTTAATAGATCTAATTTAACTAAGAACTATAACGTTTATAAGACTTAACTCTATAAAGAAGATTTATTAGGGGTAAAGTAGTATAATAAGAAACTAAAGAAATAAGTAACTTAGAAAATATTTTACTTAGAAGCTCTTACTTAACTAAGACTAAAGTAGGATTATAAGTTTTCTAAGAGTAGAAACTCTTATAAGAAGTAAGCTTTTTTATAAAACTTTTTTTAAATATAGAGTTTGTTTTAATTAAAACTCCTAAGCTATTTTATCCTAAAACTCTTACTTAAACTTCTAAGTGATAGTAAGCTCTTAAGTAGTAAGAACCTTATAAATCTTAAGAATCTTATAATATATAAAAGAAAAAAGACCTTCTTTATAAAAGTTCTAAGTAAGTTTCTATACTTTATAAGCTTTAAAAAGGTATTACTTATTTATTAATTAAGAAGATAAGTTTAAGAGATAATAACCTATATTTTTAGCTTTTTTAACTTTAGTAATAATATAAGTAACCTTTAACTTATAAATAGTTAAGTTTATAGTTATAACGTAGCCCCCCTACAAAAAGACTATAGCAAAATTCACCTTATATATAGGTATAATTCTAGAAATACTATATAGGCACTTTAACCTATACCCTCTACTAATTAAGGAAAATAGTATACAAACCCTATATATTCTTACTAGTAAGCAAACCCTTATATAAAGTTAAACGTACGCTCTAGCTAAATAAACTAGTAGAATAGTAATAGCGCTAGCTATATAGCGTAAGGCTAGTAGTACTATATATAGTAAGGCTAATTATATTAAGGCTAAATAGGTTACTAAAGCTCTTATAGCCTAGCTAATAACAGCTTCACTAAACCTTCTAGTAAGATGCTATAAACGCTACTAAATAGAGATAACTTCTTAACTAAAGAGGTTATTATAAGAGGTTCTTATAACTAGAAGTATAAAAAGCTTTATATATAAGGCCTTATACTTTTCCCTCTTCCTCTTCTTATAACTTATAATAAATCCTAAAGTATCTTTATAATATCTATACTATATAAAGAATATAAGAATACTAACCTTATACTAAGTACGCCTTTCTTTAAGAAAATAGCTAAAGATATCGCTATATAGAATAATATCTATATATTAAATAAAGTCTTTAACTTTAGTAAATACTTTAACTTTAATTAGGAATACTTTATTATAGTAATATTAGATAGAGCTCTTAAGAATACTTCTAAAAAGAACCCTCTTTATACTATAATTAAAGTAATAAATACTTTTAATAGCTTTAAAGTAGAGGCTATATATATTTCTAACTATTTTAAAGAGTAGCCTTTCTTTATATAAACCTTCTATAATATTAAAGTAGATATAGCTTAAGCTTAAATATAAGCTTAATAAGGCTTATTAATAAGTACGCCTTATACTAAATAGAGAGAGCGTTACTAATAATAATATAGCTATAAAGGTATTAGCTAACCTAATTAAATAAGAAGATTATAATAATAGTAATAACTTACTTCTAAAGAAGCTACTATAGTAGATAGTAAAGCAGTAATAGAGATAATATTTAATAGCAACGTAAGTAATATATAAGAGAGAGGATAGGTTAATAGTTTAGTAGTCTATAGTAATTAAGTAATTAAGTAATTATAAACTATATTATTACTAAAGTAAAGTTAAAGATAGTGAAGTTATATATATATATAAGTGCAGCTAAGGTTAGAAGAGGATTATATAACTAAAAGCTATATATATTATTAGGAGGCGTAGAGTTAGGAGGTTTGTCGCTCTAAGCAGGTAAAAATCATAGTGAACAGCTAGAGGCTAACTTATAAATAGTAACATTTAGTTTATTAGCTTCTTTAGTAATCTTAAGAGGGATAATTATATACTTACTATAGTTATTTATAAAATAAAGGTTATAATACTTAAGGTTATAAGAATAATAATAATATAAATAGTTATTACTATAATTATTACTTATAATATATTAGAAATACTTCACTTTATTAAGTTTACTAATCTTATAATTATAATTATTATTACTTTCTTTAGCTTTATAGATACCTAAGAATAGTTAATTTATAAACTTATAAAGAAATAAGACTTATAAGACTTACTTTTTTACTTCTAAGATAAGAGAGGAATATTACTACTACTATCTTAATAAGATTAAGGCTTAAAAGAGGTATATAAAGTAAGTTCTAAAGATAAATAAGTTAATAATCTTATAAAATAAGAAAAAGAAAATATAAACTCTTTATAAACTTAAGCTCTTCTTTAAAAATATCTTTTTTATAAATAATAATAGCTTTATTCTAATTAGTAAAAATATACTTTAGTATATATTTATACTTAAAAGAAAGAGGAAAGCTAATTCTTAAACTTTTATAACGTTTAAAATCCCTAAGGATTAGTAAATCTTTAAAAGAGATCTAAAAGTAGTTAATTTAGTTATTAAGAATTAAGAGAATAAGCTCTATAAGAGTATCCTCTATAGGAATAGGACCTTTAGGAGTAAGCTCTTTAGTAATAAGATCTTTAAAAGTAAGCTCTTTACTAATAGGATCTTAATAAGTAGGTTTATTAGTAATAGAAGTATAATTATTAATAAACTTATTAAAAAAAGTACTAAAGAAGTATTTATAAAAATAGTTATAGGAGTAGGTTTTAAAAAGGGAGTTTTAATAGTTCTCCTTAAAAGGGTTTAAAACTATAATATTCTTATTAATAATAATAATATATAATAGATAGTAAATAACTTACTAAGCTTATTAAGTAACTCTTAAGCGTTATTAGTAATATAAGAAGCTTATTCTCTTATCTTAGTAGTATACTTAGCTTATATATAGAAGTAGTAATTATAGGTAGCTTTATAAGATATAGTAATTAAAGTCTTATAAAATAGAAAATAACTCTTAAGGTAATTAGGAAGGATATATAATCCTTAAAAGAAGTTATTATAGTAAAAAGATTAAAAAATTAAGAGATTATAGAAATATAAAGGGTTATATAAAGGAAAGAAAAATCTTATATATACTTTAAGAAAAATCTTCTACTTTATTTATATTTAGATAGTTAACTACCCTTACTTATAAATATAGAGTATATAAGTTAATATATTTTATATATTTATAAAGCTAACTAAATATATCATAAGTTAAAGAGGCTTATTAAGGTTTTTTAAACTATACTATAAGGAGTAAGTTCTTAAGCTATTCTTTCTTAAAAAAGTACTTCTAATTTTATATATATAATTAATCTTTATATATTATTTTTAGTTTATAAGCGTTTTTATATATATATAAGGTACTTTTAGCTATTTTTATAGCTAAAGGGGTATATAACGATTTATCTTATAGTATATCTTCTACTTTATATAGCCCCCTTAGTAAGCCTCACTAAGGGAGTAAGTTATATAACTAGCATAAGCCTTATAAGTTTATGATTTAAGAACGCTTAAGAGGGTAACTTCCTCTTAAGTAATATATACCTTTTTATAAACTCTTTAGTCTCTTCTAACTGCTAGCTCTCAGTAAGTATAAATAAAAGTAGTAATCTAAAAAGTTTATTTCTAAGTAGCTTTAAAGCTAAGTTAATTTATTAAGTTAACTTTAAATTTATTAAAGTCTCTTTTTTTTAAATAACTTATAAATATTAGTTCTTATAAGTAAAGCTATTCTATTTAAAGCTACTTAATTAAATTTTAATATAGTTACTTAAATAATTTAAAAGCTAGTTATAATATTAAAGTTATATTTTATAGCTTTAGTTTAGATATTATTAATCTTTTATATTAGTAGTCTAGTTAACCTATATAAGTAAGTATTATAGTTTACTCTATACTTTTTTTTATAGTATTAAAACCTAATAGTAGCACTTTAACTTATACTTAATCTTAATAAAGTAAATAAATAAATCTTAGTATAACTAGTTATTAACGCTTAGCTTAACTTATCCCTAGTAGAAAAGGGTAAGTAGGTAAGTAAGTAAGTAGTAAAGCAGTAAAACGTACTAGTAAGAGCGTTATTTATAACGTTATAAAAGCGTCGTCTATAACGTAGAATATTAATAGTATTTAACTAGAGCTTAGTAATAGCTTAAACCTATACTTAAGAGTATAAACTTAATAGTATAACTCTTTATAACTATAGCTAAAAAGGTTCTTATAGCTATAATATAAGAACTTAACTATTTAAATAAGGCTTTAAGCTTATTTCTTATATCCTCTTATATATATAGTAATTATAATATCCTTCCCCCTCTTTAAATATAAGCGTAAGCTAAGTAAAGCTAAGCTAAACAACCTAATTTATAAAACTAACATTAAGGATATTAAAGGCTTTAGCTATAGCTTACTTACTTATACTAATAAAATAACCCTTCTTAAATTTACTTAGCTATACTTACTTAAAGCTATAACTAATAAAAACGATCTATAGTAGTTATATAGCCTTAAGATTAATATAGATATAGTTAAAGTTACTAATAATAATCCTAACGCTTATAAATACTTTATAAGCTTCTTTAAAATAGCTAAAGTAGCCTAAGGGCTTAAATGTTAGTAAGTTAAGAAGGGTGAATATATTAAGAGTATAGCTAATAGTAGTAGGGCTCTTCGTTAAGACTATATAGTAGGGCGGAAGACGTTATAATAGTATAATAGCATAGAGGCCTTAGGGCCCCTACGCTTAGTAGAGCTTATAACGTAGACGTCTAAACAGTAGAGGAGACTTTAACGGAAGATAGGCGTGGATCGAATATAGCGTGGAGATAGAGGCGGCTAGAGGAAGATAGTTGAGGCTTGTTATAGTGTTTGAAGTCTGACTAATAGAGGAGCGTAGAGGTGAAGATGATTTCTAAGTCTAAACTACCTATAGTTATATAACCTAAAGGTTATTAGCAGTAGGCGAGGGGACCAGTCTAGCTTTCGCAGTTAATACTAGTCAAATTTCACAATATAAGGCTAGCGGCCCTATTAATCTTTTATAGAAACTATATAGCTACTTTATAATCTAAATTATTTATTATTAGAGTTATAGAAATAATCTAATTAATTTAGTTATTTAGAAGTTCCTAATAATCCTTATCTATAGCTCTATAACGCTAAATAAAGTATATTTTTAATTCTAACTAAGTTTTTTTATTAAGTTTTATTTAATTATTAACTTAAAAAGATATATCTATATAGAAAATAATACTTAATACTTTTAAAGTATTAATTATTCTTATTACTTCTACTATAGTTTTATAGTTTTTAAGAAAGTCTAATATATTATTTTAGTAAAGAATAATACTTTAACTATTCTAAGTTATAGTATTTTAAACCTTTAAAGTTTTAAACTATATACTTTAAAAATTCTTTAATAAGATTTAATAGAGTTTAAATAACTTTATATTACTTTATTTTTTAAAAACTTCTCTCTAAACGTTATATTTATACTAGAAGTACTACTTTTAGAAACTATTATCTTAAAAACCTTAGTTTCTATAATTACTTTAGAACTTTAATTAGAATTTAAGATTAAAAGAGGTTCCTTTTATTAAAATTAATAAAAAAAAGGACTTATAAAAGAACTTACTAAAATATTACTAATAACTAAGTTAACTTTATTATTTATTATTTCTAGTCTAAGTTATTTATTTTAAACTAAAGTTAAAGTCTTTAAAACTTTAAAGTTTAGTAATATTATTCTAAAAAAGATATAAGTAAATTAATAAAAGAAGAAGTAGAAAAAAACTTTCTTAAGAAAATTAAAATAAGAAGATTATATAAAACTTAAATAAACTAGTAATTTATTAATAAAAAGAGTAATAAAAGGATTCTTATAATATAAGTTTAAAAAGATAATAGAAAGTAAGAGGAGAGATAAAGAAAAAAAGAAATACTTTTATTATTACTTCTATTTTTATCTTTTTCTCTTATTTAAAAAGTATATTTATATTTATCTTCTCTTTTTTCATTATTATTTTAATAATAAAGTTGTTTTATACTTTAAGTTTCTTTTTATTCTTTTTATAAAGGAAGTTTAGCTATTATTAGTTATATTCTCTATAACTTTACTTTATAATACTCCTCTTTTATAAGTTAAGTTTAAGATTTAATAAAGTTTATTATAAAACTATAATATTAACTATAAACTTTAAAAGAAGTACTTTATTCTAATTACTTATTTATTACTTAAGAATATAGAAAAAGAGTAATAAAAGAGATATATATATCTTCTTTTCTATAGAATTAGTATAGAATTAGTTTTAAAAAAAGAAATATTTTTAGTTAAACTTAGAAAATATTCCTTTTTTCTTTTTTAAAGAGTTAGTATAATTATAATATTTCTTTTTCTTTTTTAGCTTTTTATATTTTTATATTTATAGTAACTTATAATTTAAGAAAGTTACATCTTAGTATTTCTATATATAAGTATAACTTAGATCTTAAGTTTTTAGGTTTTTTAATATTTCCCTTTATTAGTTAATATATTATTAGAAACCTTTTAATAAGTTTAAATAAAGAGAAGTTTTTTAGAATAAATTAATTAATTTTATCTTTTTTAAGGTTTATAAAAGAAGTAAAATAAATTTAATTACTTTTATAACTTTAATTTTAAAAATAAAAGTAAAATAAGTTTACTTTATCTTAGTTACTCTTAAGTTATTAGCCTCTAGCTGTTTACTATGATTTTTACTTACTTAAAGCAATAGACCTCCTAACTCTACACCTCTTAATAATATATATAGCTTTTAGTTATATAATTATAATCTCTAACTATATCCCTCTCCTAACCTTAGCTACACTTATATATACACGTTATATTAGATAACTTTACTATCTTTAACTTTACTTTAGTAATAATATAGTTTATAATTACTTAATTACTTAATTACTATAGACTACTAAACTATTAACCTATCCTCTCTCTTATATATTACTTATACTACTAATACTATCTCTATTACTACTTTACTATCTATTATTTTTTTTATTTAATTAGGTTAGCTATTACTTTTATAGTAGCTATATTATTATTAGTAACGCTCTCTCTATTTAGCGTGAAGTATACTTACTAATATACCTCTATTAGGCTTATACCTAAACTTAAGTTATATCTACTTTAATATTATAGAAGGTTTATATAAAGAAAGGCTACTCTTTAAAATAGCTAGAAATATATATAGCCTCTACTTTAAAACTATTAGGGGTATTTATTACTTTAATTATAGTATAAAGAAGGTCCTTTTTAGAAGTATTCTTAAAAGTTCTATTTAATACTACTATAATAAAACGCTCTTAATTAGAGTTAGAATATTTATTAAAGTTAAGGACTTTATTTAGTATATAAATATTATTCTATATAGTAATATCTTTAGCTATCTTCTTAAAGAAAGGTATACTTAGTATAAGGTTAGTATTCTTATATTCCTTATATAGTATAGATATTATAAAGGATTTATTATAGGTTAGGAAGAGGGAAGAGTATAAGGCTTTATATATAGTAGTAGAGCTTTTTATACTTCTAGCTATAAGAACCTCTTATAATAACCTCTTTAGTTAAGGAGTTATCTCTATTTAGTAGTGTTACTAAGCTATAAGAGCCTTAGTAACCTATTTAGCTTTAATATAATTAGCTCTACGCTATATAGCTAGCGCTATTACTATTCTATTAGTTTATTCAGCTAAAGCATACATTTAACTTTATAATATTTAGAAAGTTTACCTACTAGTAAGAATATATAGGGTTTCTATACTGTTTTCCTTAATTAGTAGAGGGTATAAGTTAAAGTACTTATATAGTGTTTGTAGAATTATACTTACATATAAGGTAAACTTTGCTATAGTCTTTTTATAGGGGGGCTACGTTATAACTATAAACTTAACTCTTAAGTTATTATTATAATAGTTTATAATAAAGTAATATATAATAATTTTAAATAAGTAAATAGTAAGTTAATAAAGAGGTTTAATTAAACTTATATAAAACTTAAGCTTATAGTTATAATGCAGCCCCCCTATAAAAAGACTATAGCAAAATTCACTCTATATATAGGTATAATTCTAGAAACACTATATAGGTATTTTAACTTATACCCTCTACTAATTAAGGAAAATAGTATAGAAACCTTATATATTCCTACTAATAAGTAAACCCTCTAAATATTACTATATAAAGTTAAACGTATGCTTTAGCTAAATAGACTAGTAAAATAGTAATAGCGCTAGCTATATAGTATAAGGCTAGTAATACTATATATAGTAAGGCTAATTATATTAAAGCTAAATAGGTTATTAAGGCTCTTATAGCTTAGCTAATAATAGCTTTACTAAACCTTCTAGTGAGGTGCTATAAACGCTACTAAATAGAGATAACTCCTTAACTAAAGAGATTATTATAAGAGGTTCTTATAACTAGAAGTATAAAAAGCTCTACTACTATATTAAAAGCTTTATTTCTTTCCCTCTTCCTCTTCCTCACCTTTAAACCTATATTAATAACCTATCTTTATAACCTATAATAAATCCTTTATAATATCTATATTATATAAAGAATATAAGAATATTAACTTTATACTAAACATACCTTTCTTTAAGAAAATAGCTAAAGATATTATTATATAAAATAATATCTATATATTAAATAAAACCCTTAACTTTAGTAAGTACCTTAACTCTAATTAAAACGTTTTATTATAATAGTATTAGATAAAGTTTTTAAAAATACTTCTAAAAAGGACCCTCTTTATATTATAATTAAAGTAATAAATACCTTTAATAGCTTTAAAGTAGAGGCTATATATATCTCTAGCTATCTTAAGGAGTAGCCTTTCTTTATATAAACCCTCTATAATACTAAGGTAGATATAGCTTAAACCTAAGTATAAGCTTAATAAGGCTTATTAGTAAGTACGCCTTATACTAACTAATAGAGAGAGCGTTATTAATAATAGTATAGCTATAAAGGTATTAGCTAACTTAATTAAAAAAGAAGACTAATAGTAAATAGCAAAGTAATAATAGAGATAGTATTAGTAATATAAGTAATATATAAAAGAGAGGATAGGGTAATAGTTTAGTAATCTATAGTAATTAAGTAATTATAAACTATATTATTACTAAAGTGAAGTTAAAGATAGTAAAGTTATATATATATATATATAAGTATAGCTAAGGTTAAGAGAGTTATAATTATATAACTAAAGGCTATATATATTATTAAGAGGCGTAAAGTTAGGAGGTCTATCGCTCTAAGTAAGTAAAAATTATAGTAAATAGCTAGAGGCCCTTATATAGAACTTTATTTACTCTCTTCTACTTAACTTAATATTCTTTTCTTTAAGATTTTTTAAACTCCTATAAGTTTAATTAATTTTTAATTCTAAGTATTTAAGCTATTACTCTTTATTTTAAGAAAATAGAGGTTAAAAAAGTATTAGTTAAATTTCTTTTAATATAGTAATATTTAAATTACTTCTTCTTCTAAGCTTTTCTTACTTTAGTTTAATAAAGTAGTATAAAATAACTATAAAGAGAATCCTCTATAGTAATCTAGCTTACTCTTTTATACTAATTACTAATTTTATAATAAAGTAAAGGAGAAAACTTATTAATTATACTAAATACTCTACTTTAAGTAAAAAACCTCTTAAAAATACTTAAATATTTATATATTAATTCTTTAAATAACTATAAAAAATATAGAAGTAAATATCTAAATATAAGTTTAATTAACCTATATTTTATCTATATTTTCTACTCTTTTTATACTTTAAATTATATAATTTCTTAAGAGAAAGTAAACTACTAAAAAGAAATTTAATAATATTATCTCTATAATATTCTATTTTATTTTTACTTTTAATAATTAAAGAAATATAATAAGAATTAAAAAAGAGGATAAGAATAAAGTTAACTAAAACTAAAAAAAACTTAAAAATACCTATTTTTATTTAATTTTTAAAAAATAAGAATTAATATATTTTTTCTATAAACTAAGCTAAAAAATCTTAAAACTTCTTCTAAGGAGATAGTTATTAAAATTATTAAAAAGAATAAGAAAAGTATAAAAATAAATATATTTTTTATTTATTTACTTAGTTTCTTTTATTATAAGCTAACTAAACCTTTATGTTTTTATATAAGCTATTTCCTCTTATAATAACGCTTAACGCTTATAAAAACGCCCTTTTAACCTCTTTACTTTCTAAGTTAAAATTACTAAAAATTCTAAAAGATTCTATAAACTCTACCCCCTTCTAATAAGTAAATAAGTAAGTAGTAAAGTAGTAAAATATACTAATAAGAGCGTTATTTATAACACTATTATTTATAAAAATATTATTTATAATATAACTAAAGCTTAGTAATAGCTTAAACTTATACTTAAAAGTATAAACTTAATAGTATAACTTTTTATATAGCTAAAAGGGTTCTTATAGCTATAATATAAGAACTTAACTACTACTTTAAATAAAGTTTTAAACTTATTCCTTATATCCTCTTATATATATAATAACCTTATATAATATCTTTCCCCTTTATTATACTTATATATAAGCTAAGTAAAGCTACTTTAGACGACTTAATCTATAAAACTAAAGTAAATAAAATTAAAAGCTTTAAATATAGTAACTTTCTTTATACTACTAAAAAAAACTCTACTTAAATTTACTTTAAAGTACTTACTTAAGATAGCTAATAAATATAATATACTAAAGTTATATAGCTTTAAGATTAATATAAAGATAGTTAAAGTTATTAATAATAATCCTAATACTTATAAATACCTTATAAGCTTCTTTAAGATAGCTAATAAATTTAATATACTAAAGTTATATAGCTTTAAGATTAATATAAAGATAGTTAAAGTTATTAATAATAATCCTAATACCTATAAATACCTTATAAGCTTCTTTAAGATAGCTTAAGTAACTAAAGGGGTTAGTAAGTTAGGAAAGGTAAATCTAATAATAAGAGTATAGTTAATAGTAGTAAAGCTCTTCTTACGTTAAGACTATATAGTAAAGTAGAAGACGTTATAATAGCGTAATAGTATAGAGGTTTTTAAAGCTCTTACGTTTAATAGAGCAGTATAGACGTCTAAATAGTAGAGGAGATAATAGAAGATAAGCGTAGATTAAATATAACGTAAAAGGTAGGTATAGTTTAGAGGAGCGAGAGATAGAAGTAGCTAGAGGAAGATAGTTAAGGCCTATTATAATATTTAAAGTTAGAGGAGCATAGAAGTAAAGATAATATTTAAGTAGTTATATAACCTAAAGGTTATTAGTAGAGGGCGAGGGGACTAGTCTAGCTTTTATAGTTAATACTAGTAAAATTTTATAATATAAGGCTAGCAGCTATAGATTAAGTCTATATTATACTACTATATTAACTTAATAGCTAATCTTATAGATTAGATTAATAATATCCTCTAACTATAATTTAAATATAATAACGTAAAATCTATAACTATATAAAGATTACTTAATAAGATAGTTAAAAGTTTTACCCTTAATAATATAGCTACTTTAATTACTAATTAGATTCTATAATCTATTTAAATCCTTATAGCTTATTTAAAAATTTATAATACGCTTGCTATAACCTTAGTATCTATAAAACAGTTCTATAATAAGTACTATAACGCTTAGTTCTTTAATATTAATAATAAAGTCTACTTATAACTATACTATAGCTATATAACGCCCTAAGCTATAACTATTAGTTATAAGCTTAAAGAATAATTTATTAAACCTTTTTAAGTTATTTAGTATATTAACTAATTTACTTATAGATTATAATTCCTATTAAGATAATATATCTATAATATTATCTTAGTTAATTCCTTTAAACCTATAAATTTTGATCTATATAGATAATAGTTACCTATAATCCCTCTAATATACATAGTAAATAAAACTAATACTATAATCCTTAATAAATACTATACTAAAGCTAAAACTAAGTAATACTTTATTTCTTATAAAAGCCTTAGTTCTAAATATAACTAATAGGTTAACACTATAATAGTTACTAATAAAGCTATTTTTAATACTTAGAACTTACGTTTAATTAGAAACTATAAAGTCTAATAATAACCTATAATAAGCTAAATCAATATAGCTTAAAAGTTCTATAACTTTATAGTAACTAGATTTTATAATAGTTTTAGAGGATTTAAGAAAAATTTAAGAAGAATTAGAAATAGCTATAAAATAGGTTTAGTATTATATAATTATAAGATGAGAACGTCTCATTTTTGCTAATAGTATATTATGAGGGTAGCCCCACAGGGCACTACTTATAGCTACCTCACGCCCCTATTATACCTAGACTTACACCTAACTAATACATCTATACTCACACCACCTATTGCTCACACAGCTATCTACAATTGACAACCAGCCTCCAGGCTCCAGCTGCCGAACAACACCAAGGTAATAGGATATCGACTCGTGCAGCCAGCAACCTAAATTGATTACAAATCCCAACCCCTGGATTCTCGGAAATATGATTCGGCACATGCGCCGCAGTGACGCAGCGACGATGGACCGGTTGACTGGTTACGCCGCAGAAGACGTACAACACTTCTTCAGTGTTTGGGAGAGGCTTATTTCAGCAACATCGTCCACTCTGTGATACTTGGATGTTCACCCACTAACAACCTCCCTCCCCAGGGGTCGGCACACCTCCGGGACGTCTCAAGGCCTCTACTTGTACCACAAGCCTGAGGCCTACTTGCTGCTGTTGCCGCTCAATCTAAATATCATCTTGGGTCAGTCAAAGGAGAATCCTTTTTTTTTTTTTTTTTTTTTTTTTTTTTTTTTTTTAAAAAAACAAAAAGATGTGGTGTATTTTTTATACACACCAAAAGGGGGGGGTTTTTTGTTTTTTGGTGG
>JAKMXC010000958.1:0-13921 GCA_025328345.1 Colletotrichum sp. SAR11_59 | reverse complement strand
ACAGGTCAAAGTGCCCATATAGTGTTTCCAGAATTGTGCCCGCGTATGGGGTGAATTTTGCCGTAGTCTTTTTGCGGGGGGGCTGCGTCGTAACTACAAACTCAAAGCTATTAAGGGTATTTATTACTTTAATTATAGTATAAAGAGGGTTTTTTTAGAAGTATTCTTAAAAACTTTATCTAATACTACTATAATAAAGTATTTCTAATTAGAATTAGAGTACTTATTAAAGTTAAAAGCTTTATTTAGTATATAGATATTATTTTATATAGTAATATCTTTAGCTATCTTCTTAAAGAAGGGTATACTTAGCGTAAGGTTAGTATTCTTATATTCCTTATATAGTATAGATATTATAAAGATGCTTTAGGATTTATTATAGGTTATAAGGATAGGTTGTTAATATAGGTTTAAGGGTGAGGAAGAGGAAGAGGGAAAGGTATAATAAGGCTTTATATATAGTAGAGCTTTTTATGCTTCTAGCTATAAGAACTTCTTACGATAACCTCTTTAGTTAAGGAGTTATCTCTATTTAGTAGCGTTACTAAGCTATAAGAGCTTTAGTAACCCATTTAGCCTTAATATAATTAGCCCTACTATATATAGCGCTACTAGCCTTACGCTATATAGCTAGCGCTATTACTGTTCTACTAGTCTATTTAGCTAGGGTATACGTTTAACTTTATGATATTTAGAAGGTTTACCTACTAGTAGGAATATATAGGGTTTCTATACTATTTTCCTTAATTAGTAGAGGGTATAGGTTAAAGTGCTTATATAGTGTTTCTAGAATTATGCCTACGTATAGAGTGAATTTTGCTGTAGTCTTTTTATAGGGGGGCTGCGTTATAACTATAAACTTAATATCTAATATTACCTAACACCTTAGAAATAAATCAGATTCTTATACTATAACTACTTTAATTAGTAGTATTATAGATAAATCTAAAAGAATTAATTCTAAAGAAGAAGAAACAAAAATATTAGTTACTAATTATAAAACTTATAAAAAAGGTTAATATTATAAAAGTAATACTAATAACCTTAATAATAAGTCTTATAAAGTAACTAAGGGCAAAAATAGCTAGAAAAAGACTAAAGGATTATAGTATAAAAACTATAAAGTTACTAGCTATAATACTAATAAGTGCTTTTACTTAAATCCAGCTCTAGCCTCTAAAAATTAAGATATCTCTAAGGATCTTAATAATAAAATGAATAATAGCCCACTAAATAAGGCTCTTATTATTAGAGACTTTAATACTGAAGCCTCTATATCAGATTCTAATTCAGAATCTAATAAAACTAATAATTATAATAATAATTTATCTAATTATTCAGAAGACCTTAATACAGCTATCGAGGTAAATTCCCCCATCAATATACTTAATACTATTATAACTAATAAAAATAATAGTAGTAATATTAAAGAAAATAAGGATATATATATAAATAATTTTATATTAGATATAGCTATAGAAGTATATATTATAACTAATAGAAACTATTTTATATCCTTAAAACCTTATAATAAATAAGTAAGCTAGGGGAAAGCAAAATCAACTAATATTAAATTATTTAGAGACTATTATATTAAATTTATAGATACTAATATTAAATTACTCCTTAAAAACTACTTATATATACCTCAAATTAGTATTAATTTAATAAGTTATGAGATTCTTAGTAACTATAAGAATATAACTACTACGTTTACTAAAAACTATACTTTTATTAAAAGAAATAATCAACTTTTAACAAAAGCTAGTAAAAAGAGGAATTTATATTATTTACCTATTAAAGTATTAAAAAGTAATACTACTAATAATATAAATATACTAAATACTTTAACTAATAAAATGCTTATACATAATAGGCTAGGGTATATAAGTATTAATTACTTCAATAAACTAAATAATATTACTATAGGTTTAAATCTACCTTTTAAACCTAATAACTTCACTAAATGTGAAATTTATATTAAATCTAATCTAACTAATAAAATAAATAAAATATCTAATAGTAATAAGGCTACTAAATACTTAGAAAAACTCTATAGTGATTTATATAGCCTTATGAAACCTAAAACCTATAATAATCAAAGATATTTTATAACCTTTCTAGATAATTATACTAAATATCTAGAAATTAAATTATTAGTTACTAAAGATAAAGCTTTTAAAGCCTTTAAACTATTTAAATTAATAGCTAAGGCAAATAGCCCTAATAATAAAAAAATAACTATTTTAAGTACTAATAATAGTACTAAATACGTTAATAGTAGGTTTATAGCTAAATTAGCTAATTCTACTATAATATATCTATTAGTCTTATAGGACCAGCTAGCTAGTAGGGCACTACAGGCAGCAAATATCGTATTATATTAACTGCGTTAGTAGTGATATAGATGAGGTTAACTACGTTAGAGGCAGTAGCTATAATCGTAGCGTTAATTGCAGAGGTTAGCGCCTTATATAATTGCTGATTATATAAGGCGTGCCTAGCTTGATTAACGCTACAATAGGTTAGCGTTACTAATACTAGTAACTTTCTCTTTTTGCTAGCGTTAACGTAGTTAATAGTAACTATAGTATAATTTGAAAAGAAGTTATTAAATAATATATAACGCGAAAAGCAATAATTACCTAATAATTACCTATAACCCCTACTATAATAGTTGCTCTACAACTACTGCTTAATCCTACCTTAGGCTAGCGTTAGTAATTAGCGCTACTTAGGCCTATATAACCTATCCCTCTATCTATATCATTACTAAGTTTATATTAAAGAAGCGCGTGAGGTATTAGTTAAGCTTCGCTTTAGTAAAGGTATTAGTAAGGTTATTATCGCTATTAATCTATTATATTTCGCATAGCTTATAGCGCTTATATAACTACTATAGAGCTATAATATTAATTATTAAATGCTTCTCCTTTATAGTATCTAGCTTAATAAGGTACTTATATAGTAAGTATAAGTTAGTATAGATAATAGTAGGTATTAGAGGTAGGCTAAGCTATTTAGTAATTATTTAGAAGGTTATAGAGATAGCGTAAGCTATATTAACGCTAATAACTATACTATAGACCTTAGAAGCTAATATGCTTTAAGTAACTTACTTACTCTTCGTTAAACTAAAGTAGATAATATTACTATTAATTATAAACTTATTCTTATTAGAAGGGGTCTTATTAGTAAGAATAATAGTAAAGCTAAGCTATAACGTTAGGTTAGTATTATTAGTAAACAATCTATTAATAAAGATAAAGAGTTTAATAGTTAATAGGTTAATAGGTATAAATATTAATCTTTATACTAGTAAAGCTATCTACTACTATAGTTATACGTTAAGGGCTTTAACGTTATTAAGTAAGAGGTCTTAGTACTAGGTAGTAGTTAATAGATTATAGTATACCTTAGGCTAGTAGATTAACATAATATATATACTATATATATATTATTTAACGTATTATTTCTTAATAGCATCAGGGGTAGCATTAGCGTTAATAAGGGTAAGCTTCTTACCTTAGCCCTTCTAGCGAAGGATGATAGTTCCTAACTTATTAATATTAATAATGCTGCTATTAAACGTTAGCAGTTAGTTAATAGTAAGCTGTTATTTAGCTTTTGCTGTAAATAAAGCCTTAGCTAAAGCCTTATCCTCATAAGCTAAGAAACTAATATTAGTAAAGCCTAAAGTATCATTAGTTTACATACTAATAACTGCGAAGTTAGGATTAATAGTTAAAAGGACTAGAAAGTAGGGATTATAGCTTAAAATAACTATCTAGAGAACTTCTCTATAGTAATAGCTATATATAGCCTACTAATAGGTGCTAGCTTTAGTGATACTATAAAGTAGCTTAATAACTCTTATAATAGTGCCTTCTAAGTATTAGTTATAAATCTAGATAGGTAAGTACGCTAAGATCATTCTATTTAGCTTTATTACTAACTAGACGTATGCTTATATTATATCGTAAAGCTAGAAGATCTTACTAGATAGTAGTAACTATAGTGTAATAGCAAGGATAAGGCGTTAGCTTACATACTATATTATTAGTAATTATATTAAGATTACTTTCTTACTATTATTAGCGTATCCCTGGATAATAAGGCAGGACTTCTTATAAGGCTTATTAGTATTCTTACCTTTAATCTTATTAACTATTTGCGATTAGAAGATATAGATGTTTATATACTTAATAAGGTTATATATAACTATCTTAAAGACGCCTTAATTAATAAGTCTCTTAACTTCAACTTTATTAGATTACTTAAAAGGGCAGCTAGGTATATTAACTTTACCTACTTTATAGAGCTATTGAGTTTGTAGTTACGACGCAGCCCCCCCCGCAAAAAGACTACGGCAAAATTCACCCCATACGCGGGCACAATTCTGGAAACACTATATGGGCACTTTGACCTGTGCCCTCTACCAATTAAGGAAAACAGTACCTTTATAGAGCTATATAGCTAAGTTAAGGTTAGTATATTCCTTATTAGTTAAATAGACTTTATTAGTAGTAAAGAACATAATAGTAGTATTAATATTATTAACCTCTAATGTGAAGTTAACGCTAAGGGTAGGGTTAATATTAACTATCTTCACTATAGGGATCTATCTTTATAAGCTTTAGCGTAGCTCACTTAGAGGTAGTCTTAGGCGTTCTTCTCCTTTATAAAACTAACTACATTAGTATAGTAGTAGTATTACTAGCGTTCGTAATCCTTCTTAGTCTTCTTTTATTAGCGTTACTAATACCTTAGGGGCGTTTAGTAGAAGGTTAATACTAATAATATCTTCGTCCAAGTTATTATAAAAAGGCTTAACGTAGGTTAATTAAAAGACCCTTAGCTTGCGAAGTAGGTTAAGTATATAGTTCTCCCTATTAATAGAAAAAAGCTTATATAGGCTAGCCTACCCTTTATTCTCACGATATATAAGAATATCTAATTATAGTAGAAAGGCTAGTATTAATAATATACTTAAGCTATTATAGAAAGTAAGGGTATTAAAAACTTAGCGCTTAGCGTATATATAGCGAAGTTTATTAGTAGCTTTTTATATAGCTTCTTAACGCTTAGTGATACTTAGAGATAGCGCTAAATCCTTAGTTACTTAAGGGTAGGGCCTAACTAAAGATAAGTAGGGTTAGGATTAAACTATTAGGCTTAGTAGTATTATTAATAGTCTTAATAGTTATCTATAAGGCTTACTTATAAGGGATAGAAGGGTCTTTAGCATAGATAATATTATAAGTATAGCGTAGAGTACTATAATAACGTTTAACTTTACTAATACTATAGTAAGCTTTAATAAGGACTTCTTTAATAGTGATCACTAAGGTATAGGTAGTACGTTTAAATTTATAGTTATAGAAGTTAGTACTAGTATCTATAGTAATAAAGTTAAGAGGGCCTTAGTAGATATTAATCTAGTATATATATAGGGCATCTTAAGTATATTAAGCTAATAGATCCTTAAAGAACTAAGCTATATTAAAGCTAGTAGCACTATTAACGATATAGAGTATTAGCCTATTACTATTAAAATATATAATATCTATAAAGATCTTATAGTTAAACTTATAATTATTGCGAAGGGTAAATCTAAACCTCTTAGGTTAACTAGCGTAGAATTAATAGTGCTAGTAAACCTTAGTTAGATAAGTAAGAAAGCCTTTATTAACCTTATATTTAGCTTTAGTAAAGATACGTTAAAGTCTAGTAACTAATAAGTAGCTAAAATAGCAATAAAGTTATTAAAGTTTAACCTCACTAAGGTAATAATAAGTAACTAACTATTCCTATTAGAGGAGTATCTAAGGATACCCCTATTTATTAAGTTTATAGTTACAACGCAGCCCCCCCCCGCAAAAAGACTACAGCAAAATTCACCCTATACGCAAGCATAATTCTAGAAACACTATATAAGCACTTTAACTTATACCCTCTACTAATTAAAGAAAACAGTATAGAAACCCTATATATTCCTACTAGTAAGCAAACCCTCTAAATATTATAAAGTTAAACGTACGCCCTAGCTAAATAGACTAGCAGAACAGCAATAACGCTAGCTATATAGCGTAGGGCTAGCGGCGCTACATATAGTGGGGCTGATCATATTAGGGCTAAATAGGTTACTGAGGCTCTCATAGCGACAGCTTTACTAAACTTTCTAGCGAGGTTAATACTACTACATAAGAGATAACTCCTTAACTAAAGAGGTTGTTAGAAGAGGTTCTTATAGCTAGAAGTATAAAAACTCTACTATACGTAGGGCTTTATGCCTATCCCTCTTCCTCTTCTTCTTCCTCATTAACTTATAATAAATCCTTTATAATATCTACACTACGTAAGGAATATAAGAATACTAACCTTACGTAAAGTATACCCTTCTTTAAGAATATAGCTAAAGATATTACTATATAGAATAATATCTATATACTAGATAAAACCTTTAAATTTAGTATATACTCTATCCTTAATTAGAAGCGCTTTATTAAGGTTATATTAGATAGAACTTTTAGTAATACCCCTCTAAGGGACCCTATCTACTAAGTAATTATAGCGATAATAAAACCTAATAGCCTTAGCGTAGAAGCTATATATATCTCTAGCTATCCTAAGGAGTAGCCCTTCTTTACGTAAACCCTCTATAACGCTAAGGTAGACGTAGCCTAGGCCTTAGTATAAGCCTAGTAGGGCTTATTAGTAAGTACGCCTTACGCTAAATAGAGAGAGCGTTACTAATAATAGCACAGCTGTTAGCAGACAGCAAAGTAGTGATAGAGATAGTGTTAGCAGCGCAGGTGATACGCGAGAGAGAGGATAGGTTAATAGTTTAGTAGTTAGTAATTAAGTAATTAAGTAATTACAAACTATATCGTTACTAAAGTAAAGTTAAAGATCGTGAAGTTATATGCATATATAAGTGCGGCTAAGGTTAGGAGAGGTGGTTGGAGATTACGATCATATAACTAAAGGCTATATGTATTGTCAGGAGGCGCGGAGTTAGGAGGTCTGTCGCTCTAAGCAGGTAAAAATCACAGTGAACAGCCAGAGGCCATACCCCTATTTATAGATAACTAGAACTCTAAGGTTTCTCTACTTTATAACGTTATTAAGGTTATTAAATATAACTTCTATTCTATTTATATTATAGAAGTAATATAGGAAAGGTATATTTATTAGCATAATATAGAAAGTAATAGGACTAAGTAGTATAAAGATTTTAATAGATCTTAAGGAGTAAATAGGGTTACTAGGGCTAAATCTAATAGTAGCTACTCTTATAGCGTTAACTTTAAGGTTTAATATTAATCGTTAAAGTGCAAGGACTTAAGGCTAGCTTACTATTAAATATTTAAAGGCATTAGTATTAAGTAGGATACCTTAGAAGATTATTAATCTATATCTTCCCTTAAGAGAGAACTATAAGGCATATTCTTTAGACTTAACTATAATATATAGATCTTACTTAGTAATAGTATAGAAGGTAGCATTATTACCTAACGCGCTAGTAACTTTAAAGCTATTAAAAGTAATACTAGCGAAGTGAGGGGTGAGAAATTATTAATTTTTATTATTTAAGCTATCTAACCTATACTAGCTATCTTCAGTATTAAAGTTTTCAACATTAAAAGTACTAAAGTAGTTTAATATATCCTTATTATAGCTATTAATAAGAAAGTTATTAATATCCTTAACACCTTCATACTATACTAGAAAGTAATTAAAAGTAGGGGTAGAGGTATCCTTATTAATATATATTTACTTAAAGTAGTTAAAAGCTTTATAGTAATCTTTAGTAAGGTACTTTATCAACTAGCAGCCTATTTCACTATAAACATAGCACTTCTTCTTAGATTTAGGAAGTATAAGTTAAAAGTAATATTAACTATAAGGTATATATAGACAATAACTAAATCAAAAGCTACAGCTATAGCCGTTATATTAACGATTAGTCTAGTACTAATCGTCATAGGAGCTAGGTTTATTATGAAATACTTATAAGCCTAGCTTTATATTATAATACTAATAGATAATTAAAGCTAGTTAGTAACGCTCTTATAGTCCTTAGTAAAACTTATAAGAGTATAATTATATTTAGGTATACCTTAGTAAGTATTAGGAACCTAGTTATAAAAGGTATTATTAGAGTAGTAAATAGTAGAGAGAGTATACTAAATAGTAATAAGTTTATTAAATACTATCTTAAAGTACTTTATTTTAATTTTACTAAGGTTCTCTAGGATTATATAGTTAAGAGTAGTACTATGCTACTTAGAGAGATATACTTAATATAACTCTTTAGTCTTAAAGTAGGTTTTAACTTTAGTAACTAATCTAGCGAGGTTAATAGGCATATTATTACTATAGAGCTTATTATAATAGTAACTAAGTGCTTTACTTTTAAGCATAATAGAGAAAATACTTAAGGTTTAAAACTAGTTAATACTAGCCTTAACATAATAATCCTTAAAGATAAGAAGCTTAAAGTTAAAGATATTATATATATCGCCCCTAAATTATATATTATTATTATATAACTTTATAAGATCTATAAGTTAATAAAGGGATAGCTAATTAAGCGTAGTAAGGTTAAGTATATTACTTTCATTAAAACTAATATTAAGGCCTCTTAGAAGGGCGAAGGTAGTTAATTAATAAGCTCTAGAGAGGCCTAATCTATACTAGACTAGCCTAAAAAATAGAGCTATATATAAAGGAGTATAGTTAGAAGAGGCTAGTAGTTCTAGCTTAATACCTTTAATATTATTAAAGAAGTTAATATCCTTAATAGCTTTCTTAAGGGAGGGGAACTTAGCTATCTTATTATTAATATCCTTATTAGTCTAGTAGTAGAAGTTTTAGTAAAGGGTAGCATAAACGTTAGAAGCAATAAATTTACTATCTTAGATAATATAGACCTTATTAGCAATAAAGAAGTCTCTAAATTCCTTTATAGTAGCCTTATTATAGAGGTTAAAGGTAGACTCTAGTATATCTTTAAAATTAGTAAAAGCTTAACCTTAGAGGATAGAACTAATAAAGCCTTTAAGTTAGTAGTATTTTATATTAAATAAGAAGTATGAAGTAACCTATCCCTAGGTAGTAATACTTAATTCTATATTAATATCGCTAAGCTTTCCCTAAACGCTATAGTTAATTATACTATAAACTCTAGTAAGGATAAGGATAGGGTAGTTACTAACTAGGGGCACTAGAGGTACTAGGGGAACTAGAGGGTTACTTAGAAGGCTTCCTAGAAGGGCTAGGTTAGCTAAGTTAAATATAGTTAAAGAGACTTTTAGTAACTATAAGTATACTTAAGAGCGACGCTAGCTAGGCTATAAACAAACTAATAATAGTTATTTAAGAAGTTATATTAGCTACTAAAAGTATAGAGAGGTAGAAGTTAATATTCCTAATAGAGCGAAGTATTAAGTTAAATAGTAGGTAAGGATTACTACGCTATAATTATAAAGAGCTTACTAGAAACTAAGGTAACTAGGACTTATTTATCTAGTAAACGATTTACTACTTTATTATATACTTAACTTAATATAGCTTAATAATAGATAAAGATAGAAGTACAAGGTTTAAGAAGGATCTCTATAATAGAGTAAATATTAGTTACTTATATAAAGAAGTATACTAAAAGTAAATATTAATAAGAGGGTAAGTAAGCTTAGTAAGTAATATTATCTATAAAGTAGTAGAATCTTAAGAATAAGAGGATAGTATAATAGCGTTATAGAAGGAGTATAGGTTATTAAGAGTAAAAGATAGTAAAAAATTCTCTTATAGCTAGTAGATAGTAGTTAGCGTTTAGTAGTTAAAAAATAGGAAAATCTTATAGTAAAGTATGCTATACGCTATACGTGTAGGTAGTTATTATTAAATAGGCTTAAAGTAGCTATTTACTATTAATATTAACTTAGCGAAGAAGAAGGTAGTTAAAAACTATTAAAAGTAGGGTAATCTTTTATCTATTTATATAGCGTGAAAACTCTACTTATAAGGAGGTAGGAGGCTAAGTAAGGTAGTTAAGAGTGAAGTAGGTAGTTAACTCTACTATTAATTATAAGTTAATAAGTTAATATTAATAATAAGGGTTAGTTATATAATAGATGCTCTTTAAGTAGGAAGTAGGAATAGTTACTAAGAGCGTTCTAAGTAAAACAGACTATCTCTTAGGTTACGTTATAACTACTTCTATTAAGTATAAGGATAGAAGCTATTAGAGGCTATTATTACGATCCTACCGTTATTAATACCTTAAGGAGATATTACTTAATCCTATTAGCGTTAGCGATGTTAGCGTTAATATACCCTTTTTAGAGATTAGAGGAGGGTAAGTTTATAGTAGCTTAAGCGATATAAGCTATCTTTTTTGAAGTTATAACTACCTTAGTAGTGTAGGTCGATCGATTAAGCATTTCTAGGCAGAATAGATCTAAATAAATATTAATGAGACTACCTCTTCTAGAGCCTTACTAATCTACAGTTAATTAACATATTATATAGTAGTAACTATAAAGTTAACTACTAATTAGTATTAGTCTCATAGGACTAGCTAGCTAGTAGGGCACTATAGGCAGCAAATATTATATTATATTAACTGCGTTAGTAGTGATGTAGATAAGGTTAACTGCATTAGAGGTAGTAGCTGTAATTATAGCGTTAATTGCAGAGGTTGGCGCCTTACGTAATTGCTAATCACATAAGGCGCGCCCAGCTCGATTAACGCTGCAATAGGCTGGCGTTGCTAACAATATCAAAAATCTAGCCCTTATACACTAGAATAAAATAGTACTACTAAAAGAGTAAATAGGACCTTACTTAATAAAGTTAGGGCTTTATTATATAATAGTTACTTACCTTTAGAATTGTAGGGAGATACTATTTATACTATAGTTTACTTATATAATAGAACCCCTAATAGTTCTATTAATTATAAAACCCTATATTAACTAAAATATAATAAAAAGCCTAATATTTCACACTTAAGGGTTTTTAGATCTTTAGTTTATTATAAAAATAAAACTAATAAACTAACTAAATTATTACCTAAAGGTATTAAAAGTATCTTATTAAGTTTTAGTTTAAATTCATCTTAATATAAGGTTTTTAGCTTAGAAACTAATAAACCTTTATAGACTAAGGATCTAGTTATTATAGAAAATAACTTCCCCTATAAATATATTAATAATACTGAAACTAATACTATTAACACTAAAAATATAGATATAGACACTATATCTAATAATAATAGTATTAATAATAATAATAATAGTATTAATAATAATAATAATAGTATTAATAATAATAATAATAGTATTAATAATAATAATAATAGTATTAATAATAATAATAATAATATTAATTCTTCTAATGCTATAGATAAATTAGCTGCAGAAGAACAATATATTAATACTACTAATAATAATAGTAAATTATCTACTATTAATTATTATAATAATAAAGAAGATAAATAAAATAATATATTAGTATTAAATACTAATATAGATAATCCTAATACTTATAAACAAGCTATTAAATCAGCTCATAAATTAGACTAAGAAAAGGCTATAGATAATAAAATAAACGAGTTAATAGGGCCTCTAGCTGTTCACTATGATTTTTACCTGCTTAGAGCGACAGACCTCCTAACTCTACGCCTCCTAATAATATATATAGCCTTCAGTTATATAATCCCTAACGACCTCCTAAGTCTCTAACTATATCCCTCTCCTAACCTTAGCCGCACTTATATATATATATTAACAACTTCACTATCTTTAACTTTACTTTAGTAATAATATAGTTTATAATTACTTAATTACTTAATTACTAACTACTAAACTATTAACCTATCCTCTCTTTTATATATTACTTATACTACTATTAAATACTATCTCTATTACTACTTTACTATCTACTATCTATACTATCGTTAGTAACGCTCTCTCTATTTAGTGTAAAATATATTTACTAATCCTTACTAAACTTATACCTAAGTTTAAGCTATATCTACCTAAGTATTATTAAAAGTTTATATAAAGAAAAGCTACTTTTTAAAATAGCTAGAGATATATATAACCTCTACTTTAAAACTATTAGGGGTATTTATTACTTTAATTATAGTATAGAGAAGGTCCTTTTTAGAAGTATTCTTAAAAGCTCTATTTAATACTACTATAATAAAGTACTCCTAATTAGAATTAGAATACTTATTAAACTTAAGGGTTTTATTTAGCGTATAGATATTATTCTATATAGTAATATCCTTAGCTATTTTCTTAAAGAAAGGTATACTTAATATAAGGTTAGTATTCTTATATTCCTTACGTAGTATAGATATTATAAAGGATTTATTATAGGTTAGTAAGGAAGAGGAAGAGGGAAGAGTATAAGGTCCTATATATAGTAGAGCTTTTTATACTTCTAGCTATAAGAACCTCTTACGATAACCTCTTTAGTTAAGGAGTTATCTCTATTTAGTAGTATTACTAAGCTATAAGAGCTTTAGTAACCTATTTAGCCCTAATATAATTAGCCCTACTATATATAGCGCTACTAGCCCTACGCTACGTAGCTAACGCTATTACTATTCCGCTAGTTTATTTAGCTAAGGCGTACGTTTAACTTTATAATATTCAGAAGGTTTGCTTACTAGTAGGAACGTATAGGGTTTCTATACTGTTTTCCTTAATTAGTAGAGAGCATAGGTTAAAATGCTTATATAGTGTTTCTAGAATTATACCTACGTATAGGGTGAATTTTGCTATAGTCTTTTTGCGGGGGGGGCTGCGTTATAACTATAAACTTAAGCTATTTAAGTATTTTAACTAACTAAGATACTATTTTCTTATTATAAGTTATAACGTTTATTTTAAAAGCTTTTAAATAACGCTCTACGTTTAGCTAGTATTCTAGATCTATCTTATTAAGTATAAATAGATCCTCTACTTACTAAATAATAGTTAATCGAAAATCCTTAAGTAAAGGTATATCTTCTAACTAGCTAAGGTACTAGTAGTATATATTTAAAGATATATTATAGTATTTAAACTACTTATAGCTTAATATTAAGTTATATTATTTAATATTAAGCTATGGAAGGGGTATCTTTAAAAGTACCTTATAGTTCATATATAAATTAATAGTCTATACTATATCTATAGCGTCTAATTACTTACTATTTACTTTAGTATTAATTAATATATATATAAGTATACTATATCTATTATATATTACGATAAGTTCTATTTCAAGGGGCTATCTACCTATTAGGTATTATAAGTTAATAGATAAAAGTATAAAACGTACGTCTTATATACTATTATTCTCTCTTAGCTAAGAGTTTACTTTAACTAAGGGCTTTAGTTTTCGAAGCTATTATAGTAGCCCTTAGTAGGTTTCTTAGGCTTTATAATATTTATAGTAGCTTTCTTTATAAAGTATTCTCTAGAGTAGTATCTTAGCTTACTATAGTTATAATAAACGTTAGAGGCTTTTAAGATTTTATATAGTTTAATATCTATATAGTTTCTAGTTTTATTAATATTAGTATATATTCCTCTAGTACTAAGGCTAGAACTAAAGCTAGTAGTAGGAATAAGGTGTAATCTAATACTAAGGGTAATATAAGTAGTACTAAAGTAATCCTTATTCTTTTTATAGTTAGTATTTATAATATTAGTAACCTTAGTAATATTGTAAAAGCGTATATAATCGAAGTAATATTATTAGGGGTAGGAATATTATATAATATAGCAAAAGGGGGAAACTTTTCGTTTTGTTGGTTATTATAATAGAATTCCTGATAATTAAGAATAACTATTTATAGCTAGTATAAATAGTTATTATTAATATAAAAGAAATAATACTAATAATAGTGATAATAGGT
>JAKMXC010000957.1:0-13936 GCA_025328345.1 Colletotrichum sp. SAR11_59 | reverse complement strand
CACCCTATACGTAGGCATAATTCTAGAAACACTATATAGGTACTTTAACCTATACCCTCTACTAATTAAAGAAAACAGTATAGAAACCCTATACGTTCCTACTAGTAGGCAAACCCTCGCATAAAGTCGAACGCACGCCCTAGCTAAATAGACTAGTGGAATAGTAATAGCGCTAGCTACGCAGTATAGGGCTAGTAGCGCTACACGTAGTAGGGCTGATCATATTAAGGCTAAACAGGTCACTAAGGCTCGTATAGCTTAGCGATAGCTTCGCTAAACTTTCTAGCGAGGTTAACGCTACTACATAAGAGATAACTCCTTAACTAAAGAGGTCGTTAGAAGAGGTTCTTATAGCTAGAAGTATAAAGACTTTACTACGTATAAGGCTTTATACCTATCCCTCTACCTCTTCCTCTTCTTTATTAACCTATAATAAATCCTAAAACTTCATAATATCTATATTATATAAAGAATATAAGAATACTAACCTTACGTAAAGTATACCCTTCTTTAAGAATATAACTAAGGATATTGCTACGTAGAATAATATCTATATATTAAATAAAACCTTTAAGTTTAATATATACTCTATCCCTAATTAGAAGCGCTTTATTAAGGTTATATTAGATAGAGCCCTTAGTAATACCCCTCTAAAGGACCTTATCTACTAAGTAATTATAGTAATAATAAGACCTAATAGCCTTAGCGTAGAGGCTATATATATCTCTAGCTATCTTAAGGAGTAGCCCTTCTTTATACAAACCCTCTATAATACTAAGGTAGATGTAGCTTAAGCCTTAGTATAAGCTTAGTAGGGCTTAAACATTAGTGAGTACGCCTTATGCTAAATAGAGAGAGCGTTGTTAATAATAGTATAGCTATTAGCAGATAGCGAAGTAGTAATAGAGATAGTATTTAATAGTAGTATAGGTAATATGTAAGAGAGAGGATAGGTTAATAGTTTAATAGTTAGTAATTAAGTAATTAAGTAATTATAAACTATATTATTACTAAAGTGAAGTTGAAGATTGTGAAGTTATTAATATATATATATAAGTGCAGCTGAGGTTAGGAGAGGGATATAGTTAGAAACTTAAGAGGTCGTTAGGGATTATATAACTAAAGGCTGTATATATTGTTAGGAGGCGTAGAGTTAGGAGGTCTATCGCTCTAAGCAGGTAAAAATCATAGTGAATAGCTAGAGGCATACTCCTTTCGTTATAGCTGCTATACTCCTAAACCCTGCTTACTAAAGTAGCTTCTTTAGAAGTAAGTTATTACTATTATTATCTTCTTATTTAATTAGGCTAGCTAACGCCTTTAGTATACCTTACGTTATCTATAAATAAAGTAGTATACTAAGCTAATAAGCTTAGTAGCAGCTATACTATTATTAGTAACACTCTCTCTATTTAATATAAGGCGCACTCACTAATATTTATATATTATTTCCTTAAGGAGTATTTAACATTAGCTTACTACTTAGAAGCCCTACTAGGCTTATACTAAGGCTTAAGCTATATCTACTTTAGTATTATAGAAGGTTTATATAAAGAAAAGCTACTCCTTAAGATAGCTAAAGATATATATAGCTTCTACACTAAGGCTATTAGGTCTTATTATCGCTATAATTACTTAGTAGATAGGGTCCCTTAGAGGGGTATTATTAAAAGCTCTATCTAATATAACCCTAATAAAGTATTTCTAATTAGGGATAGAGTATATACTAAACTTAAAGGTTTTATTTAGTATATAGATATTATTCTATATAGTAATATCCCTAGCTATATTCTTAAAGAAACGTATACTTTATATAAGGTTAGTATTCTTATATTCCTTATATAGTATAGATATTATAAAGGATTTATTATAGGTTAAAGAGGAAGAAGAAGAAGGATAAATATAAAGCTTTATATTAGTAGAGTTTTTATACTTCTAGCTATAAGAACCTCTTCTAATAACCTCTTTAGTTAAGAAGTTATCTCTTATATAGTAGCATTTATAGAACCTTACTAGAAAGTTTAGTAAAACTATCGCTAGGCTATAAGAGCCTTAGTAACCTATTTAGCTTTAATATAATTAGCTTTATTATATATAATACTACTAGCCCTACGCTATATAGCTAGCGCTATTGCTATTTTACTAGTCTATTTAGCTAAGGCGTATGTTTAACTTTATAATATTTAGAGGGTTTGTTTACTAGTAGGAATATATAGGGTTTCTATACTATTTTCCTTAATTAGTAGAGGGTATAAGTTAAAGTACTTATATAGTGTTTCTAGAATTATACTTATATATAAGGTGAATTTTACTATAGTCTTTTTATAGGGGGGCTGCGTTATAACTATAAACTTAAAGTAATAGCTTTTATTATAGCTAAGTTTATTTAAAGTTCTCTATAAATAGTAAGTTAAAATCTATAGTTAAAGTAAAAAGAGGATTTTTTAATATTTTCTCTTATTATATTATTGTAAATAAACTAAACTATTAGTAGTAATATAACTTAATTATGTTAGTTATAGTTAATATAAATATAGAAATAAGGTTTAAGGATCTAGTTAATTTATTCTATTTATTTATTAATCTATAAATAGAATATAGGAAATATTAATTATTTAATATTTAAGTATAATATAATTAACTTCTAAAAGTTAAAAGTAAAAATCTTATTCCTATTTAATATATTTCTTTAAGTGTTCTATAGTTAGTAATAATATATTTAAGAAATATATAGGTATATTCTTTAGTATTACTTACTTCTTTATATAAGATAAAGTAAGTATACTTTATAAGTTAGTCTATAATAATAAGAATATTATTATAATATACTCCTATAAAGGGTTCTTAAGATTTTAGTAGTTTAATAATAAAGTTAAGTAATATAGATTATTAAGTAGTTTATAGTATAAATAAAAGTTATAATATATTATAAAGGTAATATTAAGTAAGTTTACTTTTAAAATAATCCTTATAATCTTTAATTACTTTTACTATATATTCTTTAGTAACCTTTTCTCTATATTATTATTATAGTTATTTCTAGGTTTTTATAATTCTGAAGTAATTATATATAAAGTAAGTATAAAACTTTATAATTACTTTATTATTTAGTTTACTAAGTAAGTTGATACTAAATTATCTAGCTATTATTATAAACTTAGCTATTAGTATTAAGTTTCTTTAATTATCTTTTTTAAGAATTACTTAGGTTTCTTTAGGTATTAAGATATTATAGTTTAGTTTTTAGCTAAAAGTATTAGTTTTATTATTATCTAACTTTTTCTAATATATAGTTTAGAAGTTAAATCTAAATAGGAATTCTAACTATTATATTTATTATTTTAGTAGTATTATATATGGTAAAGCTAATTATATTAAGGCTAAATAGGTTACTAAGGCGCTTATAGCTAGAAGTATAAAAACTCTAGTCTAAAGCTTTATACCTATCCTTTTTCCTCTTCTTCTTCCTTATTAACCTATAATAAAACTTAAAGCTTTATAATATTTATACTATATAAGGAATATAAAAATATTAACCTTATATAAAGTATACTTTTTTTAAGAATATAGCTAAGGATATTACTATATAGAATAATATCTATATATTAAATAAAACCTTTAAGTTTAGCGTATACTTTATCCTTAATTAGAAATACTTTATTAAGGTTATATTAAATAAAGCTTTTAGTAATACTTCTTTAAAGGACTTTATTTATTAAGCGATTATAGTAATAATAAGACTTAATAGCTTTAGCGTAGAAGCTATATATATCTCTAGCTATCCTAAGGAGTAGCCCTTTTTTATATAAACTTTCTATAATACTAAGGTAGATATAGCTTAAGCTTTAGTATAAGCTTAATAAGGCTTAAATATTAGTAAGTATGCTTTACGCTAACTATTATATAGAGAGAGTGTTACTAATAATAGTATAGCTACTATAAAAGCATTAACTAGCTTAATTAAATAAGAAGATAACAATAGTAATAACTTATTAGTATATAGCGAAGTAGTAATAGAGATAGTATTTAATAGTAGCATAAGTAATATATAAGAGAGAGGATAGGTTAATAGTTTAATAGTTAGTAATTAAGTAATTAAGTAATTATAAACTATATTATTACTAAAGTAAAGTTAAAGATTATAAAGTTATAGTAAATATATATATAAGTATAGCTAAGGTTAGGAGAGGTAGTTAGAGATTATAATTATATAACTAAAGGCTATATATATAATTAGAAGGCGTAGAGTTAGGAGGTCTATCGCTCTAAGTAGGTAAAAGTTATAGTGAACAGCTAGAGGCCCTTGCTATCTACTATTTTCTTATTTAATTAGGCTAGCTAACGCCTTTAGTATACCTTATATTATCTATAAATAAAGTAGTATACTAAGCTAATAAGCCTAGCTATAGCTATATTATTATTAGTAATACTCTCTCTATTTAGTATAAGCTATACTTACTAATATTTAATAGGTTACTTTACTTTAAAGAGTATTTAATATTAGCTTACTACTTAGAAGCTTTACTAAGTTTATACTAAAGCCTAAGCTATATCTATCTTAATATTATAAAAGGTTTATATAAAGAAAAGTTACTCCTTAAGATAGCTAGAGATATATATAGCCTCTATATTAAGGCTATTAGGTCTTATTATTACTATAATTACTTAGTAAATAAGGTTCTTCAAAGAAGTATTATTAAAAACTTTATTTAATATAACTTTAATAAAATACTGTTAATTAAGGATAGAGTATATATTAAACTTAAAGGTTTTATTTAATATATAGATATTATTCTATATAGTAATATCTTTAGCTATAATCTTAAAAAAGGGTATACTTTATATAAAGTTAATATTTTTATATTTTTTAATATAGTATAAATATTATAAAGGAGGTATTATAGGTTAATAAAGAAGAAGAAGAAAAAGAAAGATAAGTATAAAGCTTTATATATAGTAGTAAAGCTTTTATACTTCTAGCTATAAGAACCTCTTCTAATAACCGCTTTAGTTAAAGAGTTATCTCTTATATTATAGTATTTATAAAACCTTATTAAAAAGCTTAGTAAAGCTATTACTATAAAAGCTTTAGTAACCTATTTAGCCTTAATATAATTAGCTTTACTATATATAGCGCTACTAGCTTTATATTATATAGCTAGTGCTATTACTATTCTATTAGTTTATTTAACTAAAGTATATATATAATTTTATATAAAGGTTTGTTTATTAATAGGAATATATAAGGTTTCTATACTGTTTTCTTTAATTAGTAGAAGGTATAGGTTAAAATACCTATATAGTATTTCTAGAATTATACCTATATATAAAGTAAATTTTACTATAGTCTTTTTATAGGGAGGCTATATTATAACTATAAACTTAAGTTCTTATAGTTATTATTACTATTATAAATTATCTTTATTATCTATATTAAGTTTGTAGTTATAACGCAGCCCCCCTGCAAAAAGATTACAGCAAAATTCACCCTATATACAAGCATAATTCTAGAAACACTATATAGGCACTTTAACCTATACCCTCTACTAATTAAGGAAAATAGTATAGAAACCTTATACGTTCCTACTAGTAGGTAAACCCTCTAAATATTATAAAGTTAAACGCACGCCTTAGCTGAATAAACTAGCGGAATAGCAATAGCGCCAGCTACGCAGCATAGGGCTAGCAGCGCTACACATAGTAGGGCTAATCATATTAAGGCTAAATAGGTTACTAAGGCTTATATAGTAACAGCTTTGCTAAACTTTCTAGTAAGGTTCTATAAACGCTACTATATAAGAGATAACTCCTTAACTAAAGAGGTTATTAGAAGAGGTTCTTATAGCTAGAAGTATAAAAACTCTACTAGCGTAAGGCTTTATACCTATCCCTCTTCCTCTTTCCTTTTAACCTATAATAAATCTTAAAGCTTTATAATATCTATACTATATAAGGAATATAAGAATACTAACCCTACGCAAAGTATACCCTTCTTTAAGAATATAGCTAGGGATATCACTATATAGAATAATATCTATATACTAAATAAAACCCTTAAGTTTAGTATATACTCTATCACTAATTAGAAGTACTTTATTAGGGTTATATTAGATAGAGCTTTTAGTAATACCCCTCTAAGAGACTTTATCTACTAAGTAATTATAGTAATAATAAGACCTAAAAGCTTTAGTATAGAGGCTATATATATCTCTAGCTATCTTAAGGAGTAGCTCTTCTTTGCGTAAACCTTCTATAATACTAAGGTAGATATAGCCTAGGCTTTAGCATAAGCTTAATAGGGCTTATTAGTAAGTACGCCTTATGCTAACTAATAGAGAGAGTGTTACTAATAATAGTATAGCTACTATAAAGGTGTTAGCTAGCCTAATTAAATAAGAAGACTATAATAATAGTGATAATTAGCAGATAGCAAAGTAGTAATAGAGATAGTATTTAATAGTAGTATAGGTAATACGTGAGAAAGAGGATAGGTTAATAGTTTAGTAGTTAGTAATTAAGTAATTAAGTAATTATAAACTATATCGTTACTAAAGTGAAGTTAAAGATTATGAAGTTGTTAATATATATATATAAGTGCAGCTGAGGTTAGGAGAGGATTATATAACTAAAGGCTATATATATTGTTAGGAGGTGTAGAGTTAGGAGGTCTATCGCTCTAAGCAGGTAAAAATCATAGTGAACGGCTAGAGGCCTTTATTATCTATATAATAGTTATTTACTATATATTTATAAAAGCTCTCTTATTCTTTAGTATTATTAGTATAATTATAAATCTTATAATCTTACTTCTTAAGATTATAATATTTACTTATTTTAAACCTTTTTAAGAAATCTCTCTTATTCTTTTAAAAAAAGAATTAGTTTCTAAGTTTTTATATCTTTTACTTATAAACTTCTTATTCTTTACTTAGTAAACTTTCTCTAAATAATAACTTTAAATAACTTTATTCTTTATTTTATTTTTCCCTTTTCTAAAATAAGTATATTATAAAGTTATTTAAACTTTTAGATAGTAACTACTATTATTAATTTATTATACTTATTTTCTCACTTTTAGTAACTTTTATTATAGTAAATAATTATTATTCTACTATCTAAAGTTATAGCTACCTTTATAACTATTTAATAATACTTTATATCTATCTATAAAGTAAAGCTTCTTTTCTTATTTAAAGTTAAGTTTTTTTATATTATATTACTATATAATAACTTTTATATTTTATAAACTTTTATTAAGCTTTTATAGAACTTTCTTTTTCTAATGTTACTTCTATATCTAATATTATAAGTATTAAAACTTTAATTACTTATATCTTAATACTATATAAACTTAATAATTTAGTAAAGAATAGTAATCTCTATTAGTATAACTAATTAAGTAGTAATAGACTTTATATATCTTATACTTTATAGTTTTACTAAACTACTAAAATAGTATATATTTATATAAATATAAGTAATACTATAGCCTCTAGCTATTCACTATGATTTTTACCTAGTTAGAGCTATAGACCTCTTAACTCTATGCCTCCTAATAATATATATAGCCTTTAGTTATATAATTATAACCTAACAACCTCTTAAGTCTCTAACTATATCCCTCTCCTAACCTTAGCTACACTTATATATACATATTAGTTAACAACTTCATAATCTTTAACTTCACTTTAGTAATAATATAGTTTATAATTACTTAATTACTTAATTACTTAATTACTTAATTACTTAATTACTTAATTACTTAATTACTATAGACTACTAAACTATTAACCTATCCTCTCTTTTATATATTACCTATACTACTATTAAACACTATCTCTATTACTACTTCACTATCTACTAATTATTACTATTATTATCTTCTTATTTAATTAGCTTAGCTAACGCCTTTATAGCTATATTATTATTAGTAACGCTCTCTCTATTTAGTATAAAGTATACTTACTAATCCCTATTAAGCTTATACTTAAGCTTAAGCTATATTTACCTTAATATTATAGAAAGTTTATATAAAGAAAAGCTACTCCTTAAAATAGCTAGAGATATATATAGCCTCTACTTTAAAACTATTAAGAGTATTTATTACTTTAATTATAATATAGAGAAAGTCCTTTTTAGAAGTATTCTTAAGGGCTTTATTTAATACTACTATAATAAAACGCTCCTAATTAGAATTAAAATACTTACTAAAGTTAAGAGCTTTATTTAGTATATAGATATTATTCTATATAGTAATATTTTTAGCTATTTTCTTAAAGAAGAGTATACTTAGTATAAGGTTAGTATTCTTATATTCCTTATATAGTATATTAGCAGTTTAGTTAACCTATATAAGTAGGTATTATAGTTTACTCTATACTTTCTTTTTCTATTATATTAAAACCTAATAGCAGCACTTTAACCTATACCTAATCTTAATAAAGTAAACAAATAAATCTCAATATAACTAGTTATCAACGCTTAGCTTAACTTATCCCTAGCTATATAGAAGAGGGTAGGTAGGTAGGTAGGTAGGTAGTAAAGCAGTAAAATATACTAGCGAGAGCGTCGTTTATAACGTTATAAAGGCGTTATCTATAATATAGCTAGAGCCTAGTAATAGCTTAAACCTATACTTAAGGGCGTAAACTTAATAGTATAACTCTTTATAACTATAGCTAAAAGGGTTCTTATAGCTATAGTATAAGAACTTAACTACTACTTTGTATAAAGCCTTAAGCTTATTCCTCATATCCTCTTATATATATAGTAACTATAATATCCTTCCCCCTCTTTAAATATAAGTATAAGCTAAGTAAAGCTAAACTAGATAACTTAATCTATAAAACTAATATTAAAGATATTAAAAGTTCTAGCTATAGCTTACTTACTTATACTAATAAAATAACCCTTCTTAAATTTACTTAGCTATACCTACTTAAAGCTATAACTAATAAAAATAATCTATAGTAGTTATATAGCCTTAAGATTAATATAGATATAATTAAGGCTACTAATAATAATCCTAACGCCTATAAATACCTTATAAGCTTCCTTAAGATAGCTAAAGTAGCTTAAGTGCTTATTAGTAAGTTAGAAAGGGTAAATCTAATATTAAGAGTATAGCTAATAGCAGCAAGGCTCTATATTAAGACTATATAGTAGGGCAGAAGATGTTATCTAAACGGCGCGATAGTATAGAGGCCTTAAGGCCCCTATACTTAATAGAGTAGTATAGACGTCTAAATAGTAGAGGAGACTTTAATAGAAGATAGGCGTAGATTAAATATAGCGTGAGAGATAGAGGAGACTAATAGAGATAGAGGTAGCTAGAGGAAGATAGTAAACTTAGCTTATTATAGTGTTTAAAGTCTAATAGAGGAGTATAGAGGCGAAGATAATATCTAAGTCTAAACTATAGTTATATAACTTAAAGGTTATTAGTAGAGGGCGAGGGGACTAGTCTAGCTTTTATAGTTAATATTAGTTAAATTTCATAATATAAGGCTAGCAGCCCTCCTTATATAGTATAGATATTATAAAGGATTTATTATAGGTTATAAAATAAAGAAGAAGAATAGGGAAAAGTATAAAGCTTTATATATAGTAGAGCTTTTTATACTTCTAGCTATAAGAACCTCTTATAATAACCTCTTTAGTTAAAGAGTTATTTCTATTTAGTAGCGTTATTAGGCTATAAAAGCTTTAGTAACTTATTTAGTCTTAATATAATTAACCCTACTATATATAGTACTACTAGCTTTATACTATATAGCTAGTGCTATTACTATTCTACTAGTCTATTTAGCTAAGGTATATATTTAACTTTATATAAGGGTTTATTTACTAGTAGGAACATATAAAGTTTCTATACTATTTTCCTTAATTAGTAGAGGGTATAGGTTAAAGTACCTATATAGTATTTCTAGAATTATACTTATATATAGGGTGAATTTTACTATAGTCTTTTTATAGGGGGGCTATATTATAACTATAAACTTAATATATAATACTACTTACTAGATATATTATTTATATAATATTAAGTATTATAAAGTAAATGTTTAGTAATCTTTTACTAAAATATTATACTAACTATTTATATAACTAAATCTCTAATTACTTTATTAATAATACTTAAATTTTCTAAAACTAAGTTAAATACTATATTACTTAGATTAAAGTTAAAAAATACTATTAATATTAGATTTACTAAATCTATACTATAATTACTAATAGTTAATTACTTCTCTTATTACTTAATAAGTAGTTAGTAAACTTTATTAAACTTTAACTTAATTCTAAGTAATATAATAACTAGCTATTATAAATAAATATTAAAGAGACTACTACTAATTATATCTAAGTATATCTAAAGATCTAGCTTAAAGTATATAACTTCCTATATATTATTCTTTTCTTTTTAGTTAATCATTTCTTTATAAAATATTTACTAAAAGAAAAATAAAATTCTTATTAAGTAAACTTATCTTTAGCTTAAGAACGCCCTATTTTAATACTTTTAAAATAAAGGTTATATCTTTAACTAAACTTATTCTTTTAATAAACTTAATAATATAATAGAGAAATATCTCTTAAGTAATAATCCTTATATATTTAGGTTACTTATTTAGGACTTTTTTAAAGTTTAAGCCTCTTAAATACTCTATAATACTTATAAATATATCTTAGTTATAATCCTTAAATATATTAACTCTAGTTTTATTCTCTAACTAAATACTTATAAAAATATTAATACTTCTTCTATAAGTATTTATAAGAACTTTATTAACTTTAAAGATAAAGATAAATCTTTAAAAAGTAAGAGTAGTAATAATAATAGAAATAATATTAATATTAGTTTTAATAATAATAGCATTAATAAGGATTTAAGTAACTTAGAAAATAAATCTTAGTAGTTTTTAGTAAATCTTTAATAAATATATAGTAGATTGTCTTTTAGAAGTTTTTAGTTAGATATTTATAGATTTATATATTACTTTCAAAGTAGTTTTTAAAAGTCGTTTTATAATTAATTAACTTGTTTTATTTCTATATTACTTATTATCTTACTTATAGTATGATTTATATTATTATTTCTTAAATCCTATAAAGATTTATAAAATATTTACTAAGTATTCTTTAAACCCCTAAGTATTATATTCTACTAACTAGCTTTTTTACTTAAGTAAATATAAGAAATTTATTAATACTTTTCTCTATAATATAATATTTTTAACTTTTTATTCTTTAAAGTCCTCTTCTAAATTTAAAAACTATCTTTTAGTAAACCTTTAATTATATTATAACTTTAGTAAAGTAATAGAGAAAATATTATATATTTTATTATATTTTTCTAAAAGGTTTACTTTATAAGTATTAAAACTTATAATTTCTATAATTAATATAAAAATAAATTATAAAATACGTTTTTACTAACTTTTATAGAATAGAAGTTTTTTATTAAGAGCTTTATAATATCTTTAATATTATAGGATTATACTTTTCTTTTAATATTAGTATTCTTAGTTTATACTTCTATTATATACTACTAGTTCTTAGCTATCTTTTAGTAAACCTTTATTAACCTCTTAAGCTTTTCTTTAACTTGTTAAGTTCTAACTTTTATACTTAGTAAATAGTAATTAATTATTTAAAAGTAATAACTTATAAAAGCTTTAAATAAAGATAAATTAATAATAATATATTTACTATTATTATATAAGAATTTAACTTTAACTAACTATATTACTTATTAGTTATATAAACTTTTATTAAATTTTAAGAGGTATACTATTGAAGTTTAATATATTCTTTTAGTTTACTTATTTATCTATAAGTATTATATAGTAGAGATATATCTTTTTCTATCTTAAACTTTAGTATAATCTTATTAAAACTAGTTAGTAATTACTTTATTTTAATTACTAATAATAGCTTTAAGTATATTATATTAATATTTAACCTCTTAGTATAAGATCTTTACTAAACTTATAATATCTAATTACTTAGTTATTACTAAAAAGTAAGCTACTTTAGTTATTTAATATATAAATACTAGGATTATATTATATATAATTTTATTATTGAAGTAACTCTTTAGTAAATTAGTTAAGAAATCTAAAGAAATCTATGAAAATAAGTATATTAATAACTTTAGTATTTAAAGTAACTTATATAGTTTATACTATAATATATATACTCCTTAGTAGTATAAGTACTTAGTAATATATTATTATATATCTTCTATTAAGTATAGTTAATAAAACTTTTATAAAATTAGTTTTATTATCTTATCTACCTCTATATACTTTAATCTAAACGTATTATAGTAGTTTTTTAAGATTCTATAGTAGAAGGATTTCTCGTTTAAGAGAATAAATCTTCTTTTAAACTAAAAAATATTATTTCTATTAAGTTAGTATTTTTAATATTCTTTATTATATTAGTAAACTTTAGCTATAAGTTCTCTATAGAAAGAATCTTTAGTTTATAATCCTCTAATTATTTATTTAAGATTTATACTTAGTTAATAATATATATACTATTTTATCTTGAATAAACTCCTTTATTATAATATATAAAATATACTACTCTAATATAGTAACTTTAGCTCCCTTTAAGTCTTCTAGTATTTTACTATTTTCTTATAGAGTAGTCAATATAATATCTATATATAATTTTAAGTAAGTAATAATACTAATATATATACTTTAATATAATAGATTATTAATATCCTTTATAAAGTAGTATTAACTTAAAAGTAAAGATTTTTTAACTTTAAAGCTTACTTTTAAGTGAAGTTCTTATATATTTTATGAGATAGCTTAAATACAAGTTTTTATAATAGCTATAATTCTTTTAGATTTAGTAATATATTAGTAATTAGTTACTAAAAGCTAGTTAATAAGTTTAAGCTTTTTTTTAAAAGTAAAAAGTATATTATCTATTTTAAAGTCTTTTACTATATAATTAAAGTATTATAAAAGTCTATTTATGAAATTAGTAACTTTTAATCTATACTAGATTTTATGATTTAATATTAATAAATAGGAAACCTATTATATAAACTTTCTATAAATGTTATATATAAATATAGTAAGTACTTTTTCTAGTATTATATAGTTTATAAATACTACGAATATCTCTAAGAAACCTTAGAAGTATTATATTTAATAGTTTAAATTTTCTATAATAATAAAAAACTCTTATCATTTTATAACTTAATACTTTTTTATATCTAAAAACGTTTTTAACTAAAGACCTACTAGGTATTAAATAGTATTATATTTCTATATAGATTTATTAAATACTACCTAAATAGATATATTAGTTTTAACTTTAATTCTTAGTATTAAATTATAATACTTTAAAATTAAAGTTTTAATAAATACTCTCTAAAATATCTTAAATACTATTTATATTTCCCTTATTTAGATATAAATTTCTAATTTTATACTATTTTAATACTTCTTTAGTATATTATTTATAAACATTATAATATAGAGATATTTTATAATAAATTTATAGTAAAGGTTATAAAAACTAAAAACACTTAAATATTTTTTAAAGAACTTTAGTATTAGCTATTTAGTAACTATTAAGTTTATAGTTATAACGCAGCCCTCCTATAAAAAGACTATAGCAAAATTCACCTTATATATAGGTATAATTCTAGAAACACTATATAGGCACTTTAACCTATACCCTTAACTAATTAAGGAAAACAGTATAGAAACCTTATACGTTCTTACTAGTAGGTAAACCCTCGTATAAAGTTAAACGCGCGCTCTAGCTAAATAGACTAGCAGAAGAGTAAGTAAGTAAACCTTTATATAAAGTTAAACGCACGCTTTAGCTAAATAGACTAGTAGAATAGTAATAGCGCTAGCTATATAGCGTAAGGCTAGTAGCGCTATATATAGTAAAGCTAATT
>JAKMXC010000956.1:0-13987 GCA_025328345.1 Colletotrichum sp. SAR11_59 | reverse complement strand
CCGTCTTTGCCGTGGGTTGGGGTTGTCGTGAGCGGTGGCGCGGGTGTGGTGGGGCGTTGGGTATCGTGTTTGTTTTTTTTTTTTTTTTTTTTTTTTTTTTTTTTTTTTTCCTTAAGTCTTTGAAGGTGAATTTTTTTGGGGCCAGACTCCGGTGCAGCAGACCACATATATCAAGAACGAGCTCATGTTTTTCCGTCGAAGTCGATAGTCGAACGGTTTACTGTTCGTCTACCTTCCTAGGCTATCCGGCCTTCTCGGTGTGGGACTTTCAACACTCCTAAATGCTGGTTTCACTTGGGTCTGATGCTTTGAGTCGCTCGTTTTTTTATCACGTCGTAGTGACCAATTGACGATAATATCGACAAAAAAAAGTAGCGGTGTCGAGAAGATAACAGTAGGAATAACCAGAGGTGTGTGGTAGCAGCTTATTCGCAGCGGCGGTTGCTGGCCGCGTGGAACATGAGACAACATCTCACCTGACTGATTTCTGGGCACCTCACTATTCTGGCTGCTAGCCGTTGCATTTGTTGGCCGATGATTCACTGACAGCCCAGCCAAGTTGGAGCACTGCCACATTCACCACAAGCAAACGCATTGATGGGCCGAACGACTACCGCCGTATCCGTAGACGGGCTCAATGAGACGGCCGTCCAGCTCTTGAACGGAGCCGGAGGTGGGGCCAATATCATTGCCGTCACAGCCGCTTCTTCCGTCTCACCTCGCCATCTAACCGGCATATTGTGCGTCAGCTCTGGTTTGAAAATCGGTGCCTGTTCCAACCTGTCCTGGAGACGTCGGGTGCGAAGCGGGAAACACGGAGGAACAGTGTTGGCAGGGGGTTGAGAAGCACCAACCGGGGGGACGAGAGAGGTACCCGCTTTTACGCGAATGCTGCGATACATCAGCTGGGGTGGCTTGCGGTGCAGGCGAATGGGGGAAGCCTTGATACAAAAATGTCATTGGGGCTGGTCGTTGGTTTCCGGAACCCGAAGCACCATGTGAGACAGGGACAGTTTGGGGGCTGGATTGTTTTGTTTTGTTCATTAGTTTTACTGGATGATTGAATCAGCCTCCTCCGTACGAGTGTTAAATGCAATTCACAGAGAACTCTGGGAACAGAATAAACGCATCGTGGCTCGGGGGAAGGCAAAATGAGTTCAATAATAAGTAGATACTCACAAGTAGTCATTAACGAATACGGCCTCAACAAGACACTACAGCTCTACCAAGACCAGCGGCGTGCCGCCCAGAGACTTGGTCGCATAAGCCATTTCAGGCTAGAGTCACGAGCACAGCGAAATTTAGGCTTTGGGGCCACCTTTTCTGCCCACCTCACCTCCCCTCCCCAGCTGCAGGTGTTCCACGCCCAGTGTTTGCAGCTGCTACGGTGCAACCTCGCCCGCCCTGGGCTCCCTCCCTCAGCAAGCAGCAGGGGAAGCTCGCAAGTCGCAGATGTTCTGCCGCGCACGCGCACGCGGCTTGGCTCTTTCCCATCCAATCCATCCGCCCGTTCCATCCCATCCCATCCAAAGGCAGGCCACCCTCCTTCACATATCTTCTTCCCCCAACATCGCCACGTTCTCCCGGGTGGCACACCTTTTTCTATCCACTCATTATTCATCAGTACCTATCCTCTTCCTTCACACACAACTTTGTCCAACCATCCGTCCTTCATCCACACGACTGCCTACCTTGACAGCCTTCGACCGAGGCCCGATCGCATTCATTCTTTTGCATCGTGTTGCGCGAGCCCCCAGCTTCGCTGAACCTCATCAACGACCGTTCGACTACGACCGTCGACCTACCTAATTCAATCCCTCCATTCGGGATCCTCCAAACCGCTCCCACCACAATACCACAATGGCCGACCACGATAAGCCCCCCGCGTACGGCGGTCCCCCTCCTCCCCAACATCCTCAACAAGCCTACCAAGGCTACGGCTCTCCTCCGCCCCAGGGCCCCGGAGGATACGGCACTCCCCCGCCCGGCCAGCAGCCCTACTACTCTCCCGGCCCCGAGATGGGCTACCCGCAAGGCCCCTACCCGCCTCCGGGCCAGTACCCCCCGGGACAATATCCTCCAGGACAATACCCCCCGGGCCCTTACGGCCCTCAAGCGCAGTACGGTCCCCCGGGCGGCCCTGGATACCCGCCGCAGGGCGGCTACTACCAAGACAACCGAGGCGGCGGCGGCGGTAGCGGCATCATGGCTGGTCTGCTGGGTGCGCTTGCCTGCTGTTGCTGTCTCGACTGCTTGTTCTAAACGCGCGCTGTGCCATTCGCGATTGCGACCGACCGACTTGTTATCGATACCCAACAGATGCGATCAAACTTGAGAGGAAGGGAGAGACTTGCTGCGAGCTGAGCCAACGGCATGGCATTGAGTTCTGGCAAAAGACAGCAGACCGGTTCACGGGGTTAGGGACAAGAGGGCAAAGTGTGATCAGCATTGGTTTGCATTAGGACATGCATTTCGTCGCACGGCGTCAACGGTGAAAGGGATATTACACGCACACGAAAACCGCAGTTATGGAGAGCCGGGTGGGAAGCGCTTTCCAGAGAGAGATGGCCTCGATTTCCTGGGTTCTCCGTTGCAGGGTTTTCTTTTTTTTTTCTTAGTATTGGTATCAATTAGGAGGGGTTTGGGATCCCGTTGTACGTAAGTCGCGTCGTCTTGAAGACGTCGTTACGACAGTCAGCCGAAACCCTCCGGTATAATTTCATCACGTTGTGACTTTACTCAAACTGCCCCTCCAGGTCGTGAACAGAATTTTGAACAGAAGGCGAGCTTGGTGCGGGGTTGAGTCGTCCTATGGTTTCCGAGCTGGAATTCGGGTGGCTTGATCTAGGTGTGACGGAGTCATTCCTGGCACACGCCACCGCAGCTGGTTCGGAGCTCACGGATGAAAGCCACAAGAACACCTCCCAAAATTTCAGGCACGGATGATGGGGCGCCTTGTACAGGCAAGCATTGTGTGTGTTTATGCAACATTGAAATTGGGAAGGGGGTAACTTTCTACTACTCTACGCTCCTGTACAGCTCATCAAAGTCACGCTGGATGTTGGCCACGCAGTCGTTGGAGTAAATCATCTTCTGCACCTCGGGGGAGGCCCACTTATCCGGCACGGTGCCGCCTTTCTTCTCCTTGAACATGCGGTCACGCTCCTCCTTGGCCTTACCCTCGCCGAGATGCAGCTGCTTGCCGGAGAGGAAGGCCATGTTGACCAGCTGCGAGCACCAGTCCCGGCGGGAGAGTTCGTAGGCCTTGAGGCATTTTCGGAGAGTCGCGGGCGAGGTGTCCGGGGCGCGGGCGAGGACCTCGGCGACGACGGAGCCGTCCTCGATGGCCATGGCGGCGCCCTGGCTTAGGTGGGGGAGCGTCGGGTGGCAGGCGTCGCCGAGGAGGGCGACGGGCCCGGCGGAGTGGACCCACGAGGGCAGGGGCTTGTGCATGCGCAGACGCCATTCGCAGACCTGGCCGTCCGGCACGAGGTTGAGCATGCGGTGGACCAAGGGGCAGAAGTCGTGGAAGACGTTGAGCATGGCCGTCTTGGAACCCTTTGTTGTGTAGGTTGCGTTGGTCGAGGCGGCGAAGTTGGAGTCGGGCTGGGTGGTGGAGAGGTTGTAGATGGTGTGGGAGGAGACGGGGTAGGCGATGATGTGGCGCTTCTCGCCGATCCAGCGCACGACGTCGTCGGAGTCGAGGAGGGCGAGGAGTTCGGGGTCGTCGGCCATCTGCTCGCGGGTGAGCATGATGCGGTAGGCGGCCTGGCCCGTGTCCTCCTCCTCGCCCTTCTCGCCGATGGACTCGAGGAGTTCGGTGCGGACGATGCTCTTGATGCCGTCGCAGGCGAGGAGCACGTCGGCTTCTACCGAGTACGCTTCGCCGTCGCGCGGTTGCACTGTGAACTTTGGCTTCGGGTCGAACGAATCGACAGACACGAGTGAGGTCGCGAAGTGGAACGTGATTGCGGACTCCTTCTTGCACGCATCGTACATGCGACCAGCCAGGGACGAACGGTGTCCGTTGCAGTGCGGGTAGCCATAGAGCTCGCGGATGTTGGGCATGTCGACGTGAGCGAGCTCGACGTTGGTTGATCCCTCTGTTTCCCTGTGTTAGCCGAGGCGCTTGACTACCACTTGGACACGTTGTTCATTACGTCTAATGCTTGAGCCCTTTACGTCCGTAGCCTCCTTCTCGATCTCGGGCCAGCAGCCTAGGCGATCGAGGGTTCGAACGACGTTCGGGGGCATCTGGATACCGGCGCCGACGAAACCGAGGGTAGACGCTGTCTCATAGACATCGACATGCTTGAACCCCTTTTTGGCGAGCGCGAGAGCAGCGCCCAAGCCGCCCATGCCTGCGTTGAGCGCATGTTAGTCGCGAGGTTGACACGAGGTAGTGCGGGAGGAAGCATGCGCACCAGAGCCGATGACGGCAATCTTCAAATCCTTCGGGTCTGCCATTGTGTCTGCAATCGTGTTGGAGTATGACTCTGAAGTGCAGACGAAGAAGAGTAGCTCAGTGCGACTGCGCAGGTAAATATGATTATCGAGACAATGGCGTCCGGATTTTCCGCAACAGCTATCCTTGAGGCACTTTATGAAGTCCGCCGGTCCTGGAGCCTCACATGGGGAATGTGGGGGATCTGAGCAAGCTCGGGGTCCATAATCGGCTGGAGAAGCGGGGAAGCTCGCGACAATGAGGGGATGTTCGATGTCTTCTCTGCCTTTTTGAAATTTGGTAACGGGCCCGGGATCGAGAGACGGGAATGCGACAGACGCTGGTTGGGTGGGATTGGCCGATGAACCAACTGCCGGTGCGCCGAAGGTGTAGTGGGGGTAATGCGAACTTTCTGGATATTGCCGAACCCCAAATCGGGCGGTCAGCGTTGAACGTTTAACCAGCTGAAGAAGTTCATCATGTGCGACGATGGTGTTGGCAGTGGACCGGTTGGAGCCAGCCTCCGGGGTCGAAAGCCGGCATGCACAGCGTTGTTGCTGATGAATAACGTCTAAGGGTTGTGCATTTGGTTATGCAGATTGACTAGCGCCGTGGTTGACAGCGGCGATTGTGTCCGTGTTGGCGGTTGACAGCGGGATCGTGGTCTGTTGGGGAGCGGGGGGGCGCCATCCAGGTTTGGGGAAAATGCCCGCGTTCGGCGACAGAACGGAGGGAGGGCCGAAGTGTTGTCGTCATTCGCGAGAAAACGGCACGGTGCCCCGATCCCGGGACTCTTTCGATTTGCCTTGCTCCAGCGCCGATGTGGAGCGTGATGATGGCTCCCCTAACTCCCCTGCGCATGTGCCTGACCGCGCATGTCGGGTAGGACCCTCGGGCAGCTGGAAGGCTGAAGGGAAGAAGGGCCGGGACTGGTCGACGGCTGATGGATGACGGGCGGAGGGTGGTGTGCAGGAAAGCTAGATAAGTAGCCACCGTCGTAAATATCAGGCTTGGGTTGGTCAGTATCAATTCCCAGCTCCCTCATTGGGACACCTCATGTGACTGGTGTTGTCGGGGTATTCTGCCAAGGTACGAGTTCTTACGGGCCAATACGCGTAAGAACTTGTCAAAGCCAGACCTTCACGATGCCGTCTACAAGGTGTTGGTGACGCAACGCCTGCCCACCCGCCGGTATGTGGCTTAGCCCATGAATTCCCATGCTCGGTCTAAGGCGCAGTGTCATCTCGGCGAAAGCTTCGCTGTCCGAAGACGCCAAGGCAATCAAGCAGTGCACAACCCGCCTCCCGCGGAATCCAACGGTCGGTTGGTGAGAGATCGCAACCTCGTCTGTCGTCTGGTGCTCCAGTTTGTCGGCGAGTCACTCCCGGCTTGTCGCACAGCCACGCATGTTCGCCTCCTAGCCACGACCAAGGCATTGTTGTCCAGTAAGCATGTCTGGGTGGGGAGAGTTCGTTGACGCTTCGCCTTAAGCGTACAAGGTGCTCCTGGTTCCATCGAAGCTTGCGACCAGCATTGAGACGCCAGACGCCACCGCCAATGGAACTGGTGCTACCGAGTAACCGTAGCGTACCCGGTTCCTGTGTGAACTGGTATTTGGAAGATCGTAAGTCAAGCCAAGAACAACACACAAATAAACCGACGACAATGACCTTCAGCCGATCCGTCTCAAAGATCTGAGCGTTTCATTCGATCTGCGAGCACAAACAAAGCCAGGGCCTCTTTCTGGGGTGCCAGAGTCTTGGATCAAGGAAACAAGCTGGTTCGGTCAATTGGATTGTTGTGGTTAGATAGGATGAAGCGCGCGCTGATCTATTTCTGCATCTGCGGCGCGAGGGTGGGTTGTGAGAGCGGTGGTGCACAGTCTACAGAGGCACAGAGGCCAGAGGCCGCGCGCACCAGAGACGGCGGGAGCGACAGAGAGACAGCTGTTCAGTGGGTTGCAGCAGCCCAGCCCAGTCGATGGAGAAATCCAGTTCGTGGCCATGATCCCCTCAACCCCTGCCCAGCCAGAGCCACAGAGCGTGGGAGACGACCATTGATTGGCCCAGAGGTCACCGTAGCAGTGCCAGAGAGATGGCGAACCGTGGCGGGACCCCACTATTGTCCCGCTGAGTTGCAGGGGTCTGTTTCGTTTGACGCGACGGGCCAATGAAGCCGCTGATGTCACCAACTGCAAGGCCTCACAAGCGACGCATTTTTATCCCTACCACCACGGTCGATTGCCTCTGTGCCTCTGCAGCAACTGAAGCAGCTGCAGCCACCCCTGTCGCGGCCCCGTCCAGGTTTTGTCCCTGCACCCACCCAGCCAATCAACGAGCCGCAGCTGTTCTGCTTAAACCATTTGGCGACCTTCTTGGCGCCTCCCTCTTCACTGTCGTCTGTGCCTCTAGTTCCTGTCCATCTTTATTTCTTCTGTTCGACGCGAGACAGACTGGGGGCAGCGACAAAAAGAGGACACCCCTCTGGCTTCAAGAACCTCAACGTTGCCTTTGCCGACGGCCTCGCCGACACGACCCCCACTTAGACCTCTCTCAACTACTGCCATCTTCGACGACAACGCAATGTTCTCCCGATTGTCCTTGTGACCGGTAATTTAATCTCGACCTCACCTCGAACCCTCCACTCGCCGCCGACCACGACGACCTTTAACTCCTTTACACCGCCCTACTCGACGTCCCTAAATCCTATTCACGAACCTCGCAAGAACCGACCACCGTATTTATTATACACATACCGAAACATACTCTTGGCTGCGAAGATAATCCAAAATGTCGGCTACCCCGACAACGGCGTCGGAGACGACGTCGCTCGCGTCGTCTCTGGCGTCTTCAGTGGCCTCGTCGCTGTCTACCGCCCTTTCTGCTACGATATCGGCGACCTTGAGTAGCAATGGAACAATCACCACCTCATCGGCATCGTCAACGACAGCATCAATATCTACTTCCGCAACTGCCAATCCTATCGGTGCTGCGCAAAGGTCCCAGGGCATGACCCTTCTCGGTTTCCTTACTGCCTTGGCCACCGGTTTGACGGTCTTTGGAATTCAGGTTCTCGCCTTCCTTCTTCTACGGAACAAGTTGGCACGTATTTTGTGAGTACTCCTGTGTCATCCTTTGGGCAAGCAGTCACTGACTTCTCACAGCAAACCAAAGACATACTTAGTCCCCGAGCGGGAGAGAACAGATTCTCCACCGGCTGCGCCATGGAATCTGATCAGCACTTTGCTGAAATTCAGTGACCGCGAAGTCATCAAGAAGTGTGGTCTTGACGCCTACTTCTTCCTGCGATATCTCAGGGCTCTTCTGACAATCTTCATTCCGATTGCTTGCGTGGCGATTCCCATTCTGATTCCGCTCAACTACAGCGATGGCAGGGGTCATGATTTTCTGAACGACGTGGATTCGAACTCGACAAACAGTACCAACAGTACTTCATCTACCTCGCGGCTGTTGGTTAGAAGCTTGCAGCTTTACATTCGAGCCGAATCGGACAGCAATTCTACAGAAGATAGCATACCGACGGGCTTGGATACGTTGGCCTGGGGAAATGTTGGACGAAACCATACAAATCGTTACTGGGCTCACTTGGTCATTGCCATACTGGTTATTGTCTGGGCGTGCACCGTTTTCTTCTTTGAGCTACGAGTATACGTCAAGGTCCGCCAGGATTATCTTACCAGTGCCGAACACCGACTTCGCGCATCAGCTACAACCATTCTTGTTAGCGGTATACCTTCCAAATGGCTCACCGAGGAAGCTTTACTCGGTCTCTTCGACGTCTTCCCTGGCCAGATCCGCAATATCTGGTTAAATCGGAACCTCAACCGCCTGCTCGAGAAAATCCAGCTTCGTGAGAAAATCCACCTGCAACTCGAAGACGCTGAAACCGAGCTCATTAAAGCTGCAAAGAAGAAGCAGCTGAAACGACGCAAGAAGGAGGAGAAAGCTGCTAGAAAACAGTCAAAGTCTAAGGGACCGACCAAGCAGGAGGAACTCCTTAGGAGGCAACGGGAGGACGAGGAAGCCCGGAAGATGGCCGAGGGCAATAACGGAATCAGCTCTGGCGAGCACGAGGAAGTGCCTCATGATATTGGCGCCGTCATGGATGAGGAAGACTCCAAGTCGAGACGCTCCAGGCGATCAAGCTCGTCGTCTTCAAGCTCTTCTGAAGACGGTGATCGTCCCCAATCCAAGGGCTTTGGGCTCAGCGTCATTGGAGATGGATTCACCAAAGTCGGAAAGGGGCTGCTTGGTGGTGTCACCAAGGCGCAAAAAGAAATCAAAGAGTTTGGCCAGGACGTCGAAGATACCGTCGAGACGACCAATGGATTTGCGATGCTACAGCCCAACGACCGCCCCCGCAAGGTCCAGATCTTGGCTGAAGGAGAACGACCTGGGACAGCCAAGAGCATCCGTAGCAACGGAGAGCAGCTGAAGCCGACCCCGACCGCCGACACCCACAAGACTCACTCCCGTCATGCATCCGCTGCTACCCAAGATACGTCAGGCCCCAAGAACAGCTACGAGCCGTTGGGCAATGGCAACACCGTGCGGAAAGTAAGCAACTTGGATCATATGTACGATCAGGAAACCCGGAAATTCTGGCAGTTTTGGAAAGCCCCGGCCGGTGGCTACGCATCGCCCATTCCCCAAGGATATAACTCCGGTGAATTCCCTTTCAACCAGCCAAAGGACAAGACGTTTTGGCAGGTGATCAAGTCCTTCATTCCCTTCATGGGCGACGACGGCGAGGATCCTATAGAGTACCCTCCGTGGAGTGAAATTGGCGACGACTACACGAAGATCCTGGACGACGAGGCAGAGTGGCGCAAATGGCTGAGGGATAAGGATCGCCCAACCCATCGCTTGCCGCGCTGGGGCTTCCCTGACTGGCTCGCTTGGCTCACGTTTGGACGCAAGGTTGATACCATTTATTGGTGTCGCCAAGAGCTCGCCCGGTTGAACGTCGAGATTGACGATGACCAAGCCCACCCTGAGCGCTATCCTTTGATGAATTCTGCTTTCATCCAGTTCAACCACCAGGTCTCGGCTCATATGGCTTGCCAAAGCTTGATGCATCACGTTCCTAAACACATGTCTCCAAGGATCAACGAAATCTCGCCTAAAGATGTCATTTGGGACAACATGGCCATGGAATGGTGGGAGGAGTCTCTCCGATCAGGCGTTGTCACAATCATCGTCACGGTGATGGCCTTCTTCTGGGCCATTCCTATCGCCTTCTCGGCTACGCTTGCGAACGTCGACTCCCTCATCGAGAAATTTCCTTGGCTTAGCTGGATCAAAGACAGTCCGAGCATCAAGAAACTCGCTGGTGCTATTGCCGGTGTCTTGCCCGCGATTCTGCTCGCCCTCCTGCTTGTCATTGTTCCGCTCATTTTGGAACAGCTTGCAATGGTCCGGGGCGTCAAGACCGGTACTCAGAGAGCCGAGTTTGTTCAACGATTCTACTTCGTCTTCTTGTTCATTCAAGTCTTCCTTGTTGTTTCGATCACATCCTTCTTCGTTGCGTCAGCAGATGAGTTTCTCCAGAAATTTGAGCAGTTGCAAAGCGTGACTTTCATTCTCGACACGCTGGCCACGAACCTGCCGAAAGCCGCCAATTATTTCTTCTCCTACATGATGCTGCAGGCGTTGTCTGTGAGCTCCGGTACGCTGCTTCAGATTGGCGCCCTCATCACATGGTATCTCTTGGCTCGTATTCTCGACTCTACAGCTCGAGCCAAGTGGAAGAGAAATACCACACTCTCGACCATTTCTTGGGGACAATTCTTCCCTGTGTACACCAACTTTGCATGCATCGGTCTCATTTACAGCGTTGTTGCACCGCTGATCTCGCTGTTCGCCGTTCTCACGTTTAGTTTGCTGTGGTTCGCTCAGCGTTACAGCATGCTTTACGTCACGCGCTTCGAGACCGATACAGGTGGTGTTTTGTATCCTCGTGCCATCAACCAGACTTTCACGGGATTGTACGTGATGGAGGCTTGTTTGGCGGGCTTATTCTTCATAGTGGTTGACCAGCACGGTAACAACGTTGCAACCGCTCAGGGTGTCATCATGTTGGTCGTACTGGGCTTCACGATGCTATACCAGATATCGCTCAACTCTGCATTCTCGCCGCTTTTCCGATTCTTGCCCATCACAGTGGAGGACGAGGCCGTTATCAGAGACGAGGCGTTCCAGCGCGCTCAAAACCGACGCCTCGGGCTCATCGACGATGACGAGGATGACGAAAAGACGCCGATGCGGAATGGAGGTGGCGCAAGTTCGGATCCTCGCGGCATCGAACTCCAAAAGCTCAACGACGGTGGCCCGCAACGCAAGAACTCGACTATGCGTCGTGTGAAGAACGTGGGCCATTGGGCGAAGGAAGGAGGCAAACATCTCCGCTCTAAGACGTGGAATATGGGTCCAGCTTCCGTCAAGACTGCCGCTGAATACCGACGTCACCAACGCGACAAAGATCTCGAGGCTCAACGGGCACTCGGAGAAGCGCTTTATGGCGGATTCCACGACGAAATCGAAGACTTGACGCCCGAGGAGCGTGATGTACTCGTTAGAAACGCGTTTCAGCACTACGCTCTTCGGGCGCGAGCGCCAGCGGTATGGATCCCCCGTGACGACATCGGGATCAGTGACGACGAGATCAAGAGGACGAAGGAGTTTAGCGAGCATATCTGGATCAGTAACGAGGGCACAGCGCTTGACAGCAAGGTCCGCGTGGTGTACGGGGCGAACCCTCCAGACTTTTCCGAGGTCGACATCATTAACCTCTAATAAGGCCTCGTGTTTTTATATAATGAACATATGCATATACCCAGCGGGCGTTAGGGGGAAGGGACCTTAGCATTAGAAGAGAAAAGCAACTATCAAGAGTTATACATGAAATACAGCCAGTTCAATTCGTATCTCGTCAATCGCTCTCAATGAACACATGCCAAACAACTCCAACTCATATGGTCGTTAAATTGTGAATAAAGGCCGAAGGTTTGGCCCAAGGTCTGTCAGCTTATAAATCATTGAGACCAATGACGTGAGAGACTTGACGAAGATTTGGAGACGGACCTTCATCCGACGCGCGAGCGCCAACCCCCGCACGAGTGTGTAACCCATTACAACCTCGACTGCATCAGCCCTTTCCCTTTTCCCCCTTAACATTTCAGGTTCAGTGAGCACCTTTCAGTTATAACCACAACGAACAAGCACCGTATCGCTCCACGTCACAATATGACAAAGTCAGGCAAAGCCAAGGCCGTCGTGAACGGAACCACCGTCGCAGAGACGACGGAGTGGGAGGAGGTGGAGGGGAACGTGTACTTCCCGCCCTCGGCGGTCAAGTCGGACATCCTGGAGAAGACCTCGCACACGACGTTTTGCCCGTGGAAGGGGACTGCGGAGTACTACTCGCTCAAAGTCGGAGGTGAGCATCAATCATCGTGGGCGTAGGCGTAGGCGTAGGCGTTGTGTAGTTTGGTTGGTTGGTTGCTGACAATGTTTTTTAGGTGACAAGCTTGAGAATGCGGCGTGGTACTATCCCACGCCCAAGGACGCGGCGAGCGAGATCAAGGACCATGTTGCCTTTTGTGAGTCTCGAGGGTTGCGGTTCGTGATGGAGAGTCTGATGCTAATGAACGTGTAGACAAGAGCAAGGTCACAGTCTCTGTTGAGTAGGGGGCACGAAGCAGTCCCGAGCTTGGGAGTTCATATTTTGCGCACTCGTCAGGTACCATGTCAAAGTGTATGAGTACTGCAACTTTGAGATATCACAAAATTCATCACCTGCAAACTCCGAGTGTTGCATTCAAGAACTTTTCTAGATCATCCAGTAGACCAGGGTATTCCTCTACATAAGTCATGACGCAAGGAAACTCATACTGGCCGTCTAGACCTCCACAATTTCGTTATCGTCGTCTTCAATCTCCTCCACCTTGGAGCCGTTCGTCAACTGCTTCTGCTCTCCCTCACCTTCTTCAGGCGCTTCGTCGCTCATGATGACCTGCACCAGACGGTCGCAAGTGTCCTTGACGCCCTCGTCTTCCACGCGTAGATGCGTTTCTCGGATGATGGGGTACACTTTAACCCTCCTCATCAGGTCGCGAGCTTCGCGCGTGGTGGTGAGAAGCAACAAGGTCTCGATGTGTGTCTGGATGATTCTCGGGTCTGAGTCGCGCTTCTTGTCGGGGGGAAGAAGTTGCAGATCGGGCAACATGCCCATCGTGTCTTCGTCGTCGTACTCTTCATTGCCGGTGATGGGGAGCAGGATGTAAGGCAAGATGTCGACCTCATCCTCATCAAGGAAGGTGGGGTGGAACTGGATCTCGAAGGCGACGTTCTTGATGGTACTTGCCACGCCCTTGCGACGGATCTCAGAGGCATGCTCTGTGAAGACCTTGAGCTTGGTGATGGGGATGACCTCGTCATAGTCCTGACGGGTAACGAAGTGCTGGCGGACTTCGGCATGCTTAGTGAGGTCGGCGAAGAGGTAAGCGAGGTAGTCGTAGTCCGCGTCCTTGTTGTAGCCCTTCTCCTTGACGAAAAGATCAATGAGCTGGTTAAGTACGAGATCGTTGGACTTGAGCTCCTCGGGTGGCGTCTGCTTTCTGGTGACGATGGTCTTGAGACCGTCATATTTTGCTAGGTTGGCCAAGAGCATGGCCATCAGGTTGGCGTTTGGCTCGTTGGGCTTCACTATCAGATCCGCAACTTCTCCGATGAACTTGTCATCTTTGGCAATATTCTCCAAGACATCCTTCTCTGCCGTCAAGTTGACGAGAATGGTGAGGACATGTTCTGCGATTTTCTGAAAATAATGAGTATCCGTACACAGCCGACATAGGAAGGCCAGTGTCTAGCTTACAGGGTGGTCTTTGACTAGGAACTTGAGGTGCTTGATTGGCGTCAAGCCCTCAGTCTTGAAAATGGCCGGTTGCGCTTGCGAGTAACCGACAAGATTCTCGACGGCCAATTTCCTAATTTGCGGGTTGGGATGGGCGATGAAGCCCACAAGCTGTTGCGAATAAGCTGAGTCCTTCAGGCCCGAGGATTGGTCTCATACCTCCTCTAGTTCTGTCGGCATTTTGGAGAATTTTGCGGTGTAGCTTTCTGCGAAATGGAGGAGGTTTCTCACAGGAATACCAACTTTTAAATGCTGTTCCAAGGAAATTGTCTCGCCTTCGTTGTAAGACAGACCGGGAGAGTCACTCGCAGAAGCTTTTTGGTGGGGTGTTGTGGCGGGGCACTTGTTATGGCTCGCCGATGAAGTCAAAGCCCAGGGGATTGATTGGTCTAAAGACCGCCTTGACCCACTGTAAGCCGGTCCAGGGTTCCGGGCTAATCAGGCGCGGGGCAATCGATAAGAAAATCAAAAATTTCCAGGCTCACAGAAAAAAAAAAAAAAAGAGGCACCCCCCATCCCCCCCCCTAGCGCACCCCCCCGGCTGTTCGAGTCCAAATATGAACAACATGGCCACCCCGCCCACCCCGACCCCCCGCCATTAGCAACGGC
>JAKMXC010000955.1:0-14068 GCA_025328345.1 Colletotrichum sp. SAR11_59 | reverse complement strand
GGTTTCAAAAACACTTCGGGTTTTCTTTTTTTTGTTTTTTTTTTTTTATTTTTTTTTTTTTTTTTTTTCTTTTTTTTTTTTTTTTGGGGTTTTTTTTTTTTTTTTTTTTTTTTTTTTTGCGACCGACACTTGTCGACCACCGAACCGAATTCCGAGCGCATCGCATAATACGGACACCAAAAGCCATCATGGACCGCGACAGCAGGATAATCACCCCTCGTGAGGTCGAGGGCCTCATCGCCGACGGCAAGGTCATCGTCATTCTCGACGAGATGGTGCTTCGCCTCGACAGCTGGCTCCAGAAGCACCCCGGCGGCCGCTTGGCTATCCTGCACATGGTGGGAAGAGATGCGACCGACGAAATCAAAGTGTAAATGACTCTCAATTTACCTCGCGCACATTTTTCTTCTCCCTTCTGGCTCCCTTCCACCACCACTCTGCTTCGCTATGCGCCACAAGAGACCTGGGTGGGATCCCCCTGGTCCATTTCCGAATTCGGAAAAAGGGTTCAGGAGGCTGGCAGAATAGTATCGATGGACCAGAAGTCTGGTTAAGCTTATTTTTGCAGCGGCCCCTCAGGTTGGAGAAAGCGAAGATGAGGGTGAGGGATGGGAACGGGCCATTAATATTTCGCATTCGGACTTGTCAAGACTCCGTCGTTGATGTGTAAAGTGGAATTAGTGTGCTGACATATCGCTTCTTTTAGGTATCATTCGGCGGCCACACTGAAGACCATGAAGGCCTTCCGGATAGGCCGGAAGCCTGCGGGTCCTTGGGTTAACATGACACCACCAATTAGGGGCGGCGTCTACACCAAGCAAGACACCACGCCTGCAGATGCAGCCGCAGATGTCTCCGATGCCCCTGCCGACATCGTCGATTGCCCCTCGTCGGATCTCGACGAGGATTCCACAGACGATGCCGTCAGCGAAGTCTCCGATGGGACCTCCCGCACATCCCTGACATCCGACTGCAGCTCTGCCGAGGAGGACGTCAAGGTCCAGGACAAGGTCGACACCGGCATCCGGAGACGTCTCGCCGCCCATGGCGATCTTCAAGACTTCACCGACGATGGCCTCAAGCTGTCTAGCCGCAGCCAGGCCCCCAAGACCGCCGCCGAGTTCACCGACTGGGCCATGCAGCAGGGCATCGAGAAGGATCTCGACGAGTACCCGTCTCTCGACCCTGCCGTTCAGCAGGATATCCAGGCCAAGTACCGCGCCCTGCACGACCGCATCCAGGATGCCGGTCTCTATGACTGCCCTTACCTCGACTATGGCAAGGAGATGGCCCGTTACACGACCTTGTTCGTGTCTTTCCTCATCTTCCTCCACTACGAGTGGTACATGACCTCGGCTTGCTTCTTGGGTCTCTTCTGGGTAAGTCATCATGTTCAGTTTGATGGACCAGGACTAACACGACACAGCATCAAATCATGTTCACCGCCCACGACGCTGGCCACGGTGCCATCACGCACAACTTCTCCTTCGACACCCTCATTGGTCTCTTCATTGCCGACTTCTGCTGCGGTCTGTCTATGGGATGGTGGAAGAGCAGTCACAACGTCCACCACCTCATCACCAACCAGCCTGTAAGTCAGCCAGCTTGAATTTGCTGAAGGATATCACTAACGCGCTCAGGAACACGACCCCGATATTCAGAACGTCCCTCTCTTCGCGACGTGCCCTTCTTTCTTCAAGTCCCTTCGCTCCTCCTACTACGATTTCACCTTCGTCTGGGACGCCGCCGCCGACTTCCTCGTCCAGTACCAGCGCTTCACCTACTACCCTGTCATGGGTATCGCGCGCTTCAACCTGTACCTCCTCTCGTGGCTTCACGTCCTGTCTACCAAGTCCTCTGCTCTCGGTAACAGCAAGGCCTGGTGGATTCGCCCGACCGAGATCGCCTTCATGGCTTGCTTCTGGTACATCTTCGGCTACCGCCTTATCCTCTGCACGCTGCCCACCTGGCCCATCCGTGTCGCTTTTGTCCTCGTGTCCCACATCATCACCATGCCGCTCCACGTCCAGATCACCCTCAGCCATTGGGGCATGTCGACCTCGGACCTCGGCGAGAGCGAGTCTTTCCCCCAGCGCCAGCTGCGTACCACCATGGACGTCGACTGCCCTGCCTGGTTGGACTTCATCCACGGCGGACTCCAGTTCCAGGCTGTCCACCACCTCTTCCCCCGCGTGCCCCGTCACAACTTGCGCAAAGCCCAGGTCTTTGTCCGCGAGTTCTGCGCAGATACCGGTATTCCTTACTCTATTTTGAGCTTTGTTGATGGAAACAAGAAGGTTTTGGGTAGACTCGAGGAAGTCAGTGATCAGCTCAGAATCATGCTCAACTGCCAAAAGTACATGGCGGAGACGGGCGAGAGCGGGCTGCATTAGATACATATAATACACGCATCAAGACGGCGTTCAGGGATTTCATAGAGTAGACAAAAGTTGATTTTTTATTCTTCAAAATTTTCATGATTTGTGTCCGGTGAAATTATGACTCCATCATCTTGTGAATAGTCTAAGACTGGAATATGGGCCCAAGAGCTCAAGCAAAAGCACCAAGACAAGCCAATTCTAGCTTCAGTCAGCTTCGTAGTAGCTGCACGTCACATCACCCAAGCTCCAAGTAAGCTCCATAAAGCTCTACGCAAGGCTTGGCCCATGGTTTGGAACAGGGACCACCCCATCATCGTTTTCCGAGAGGGCTGCATATCCGGAGGGAGGGATGGTGTGCAGATGCCACATCACTCTTCCAGGGGGGGCCGCCCCGGGGAGGAGGCCGTGCCGGTTCCCGCCTCTCCGCCACAGTTACCCCCACGCTGGAGGTTTCAATTGGTAGAGGTGTTCGTGGCGATGTGGCGAGGAGGGAGATGGCGGTGGCGGGTTGGGGTTTTCGGAGGCGAGCACGCGAGACGTGGGAGGCCAGCACTAAGAGGCCAAGTCCTGACTTGGGACTTTTCTAGGTCCTAGTTCGTCAAAGGTGTGTCTCTGCGTGTGGTTCCTCAAAGCTAATGGACTACCAGGTCAGGCGTTATCAAAGAAAATACTTTGCGAACCCCAATGTGCAAATGGTGTATTGCCATGTGATTCCTGCCGTCCACCTGACCGACCAATTGGATGCTTCTCTTCTGGAGGAGTTAACTCAGCACCTACGGGGGAGAAATTGGCCCAAAAAGGCACGGTTTTGCTCTGATCTTATCTATGTAATTTTTCGTGTAGACGCTCCTGTTGGACGGTAAGACTACTAGCCGAGGGAGCGCGTCTGGCCTTATTGGTGACTGCTGAGTCTTACACAGTTTGACGGACCCAGCGTTCAAGAACAACGATGGAGAAGGCGACGAATATGAAGAGGAAAGAAAGAGAGCAGAAAGATGCGGGGGGCTAGGCACATGAGGAAGGATGAAGCGGGATTCTGAGGATCAAACAGGTACAGTGTTGGGAGGGATTGCGTGCGGACAGAGCAGTCCGAGCCGTTTAGAATACTCAACCGGGGAGCACACAGCCAGGTAGGGGCACTGATGCATGTGACGTGTCTCGTCAGAGAGGCAACATGCTTCGTTCTATATTCGCAGGTTTCGGAAGCGGCTTGCAGGTTCTGAACAAGTCAGCTGGTAGGGGGCTTCTGCACATGTAGCAAAGAATGTTGGTCGCAGCCTGCCGTGTTGCCTGATATCTCCCATCCTTCCTCTTCCTCACTCGGTATATAAGATGGTAGAATTTTCCATCCTGCAAGACCAATTGTGAGCAGCCTAGGTGTTTCTAGCATTCGAGGATCTTGACCAATACACCCATACCTACGCTAACGACCTGAACCCTAAAGCATTTCTTAGAGCTGCTCTACGACTGGGGATGGTGACTTGTACGGTATGGGTGTTCGTGTTGGTCTCTAGTTCTAGTGGGCAGCCGGCTTCTTGCTTCGCAACTTCGATACCTCTAGGCAGATGATCTCAGCTGTACTAATCGTCAACAATACGTTGATATTGTTTTCGCCATCGTCCTGTCAACTGTGATCAACACTGTCCGCAATATCCCTCTAGCGGTAGACTTTCTTATCGTTTATTATCTCGCCATTGCCCTATTCTACAGCGAGTCCTACAACCTGCTCATAAAGAAGGACAGTCTCGGGAGGCCCACATACGTGCTCAGACCAGACATGCCACTTTTGCTGCAAAACATTCTCTTTGCGGTAGGTCGTCTTTCTGGTGGCTAGTTTTGGATCAGTGGAAGAGCAAAAGCGGTTTCACCGACTTGTGCGGCCAAAGGTGCTGTTGTTGTATCCTTCGATCTCAATAATCGCCGCTGAAAGACTTTTGCAGCAACTATGTCCATCATAGCTGGGTTTACTTTCTCCTGTATCTTCTTCATACATTTGTACTACTACTCGAGAAAAGAGGTTACGCGGAAGTCTGCGGTTCGCACGGCACGGACCGTCCAGAGCGGAACCGGTCCTCCCCGACAAATCGGACCCAAAGATGCCAGAACCGTAATAGCACAACGTCGCGGCCTAGACTGAGCCCGGGAACTTCAATCCCCTACTTTTTTTTTCATCCTAGCGGGTCCCATAATTGCCGTATCGTCAGTCAAGATGATGATCAGGCGGAACCAGTAAGTTACCGATGGCACCTTCGATCCCACGGGCCAGATGATAGCGCTCATGGTGGGAACGAGTAGTTTTTGCACTGCTTTTTGGCAAGTGATATCACCAATATTGACGCCCAATTTAGTGTCACGCCTCGTGCACGATTGAGAGCACTGCTTTAAGCGCGGATGATTGGAGACGCTATTCCAGCCAGATCTCCGACCTGATCCCAGAGGCGCATGAGCTCGATCAAGACCGCAAGTTAATCGGCGTCGAGAATGGAGGAATTTAAAAAGGACTGGCCTTACTATGGTACGAGATGCTCATCCATGTGGTGCTCTGGTGGTCAGCGCCAACACGCTGTATCACCGTCGTCCAGAGTTGCCCGGTCTCCTCGCAGAAGAAGGCAATCCCTTTGCGCACTATCTACAGAAGGTACAAGAGACTTTTGAAAGCTGCTCTGATATTCGATTGGTACACGACAGAACAGATCATTGGATTTGTACTGCAACGAATAACCCCCTGTAGAACAAGAGGAACGGGCCATTGCGGTGACACATGGGTCAGGAAACCCCAATCAGCCCGAGACACTCGCAGAATGCAGCAAAACGTTCTTTAGTAAGCTGCATAGAACCACAAAGCGTCTCTTCGAAAGCGTTTTTGTCAAGAAGCTAAATGGTGCAAAAGATGCTACAATATTGTACTGCTACTGGGACTTACGGGCTGACGGGGAAGGCGGGGGTTGCATCCAGGGACCCTCTCGGACGCAACGGAGGTTTGCCAACGCATCGAAGATCAAACGACTATGACTAAGTTAATAACGCAACTCAGACAGTTGAAGGCATTGAACAGAGGTCTTTGAGTACACGTGTGACGTGTGTCAAGAACGTCAAATATGCTTTGACTAAATGCGAGCATCTCGCAAAATAGCTGGCAACGACTTGCATCCTAACGGCTTGGTATAAACTTGTCACCAATAGCCAAGTTCTCATCTGACCGCTTCACTCAGGGGCTGAACGAAATTCGACTGCCATCACGCCATTGGGTATTGTTTTCAAAATCATATAGGGAACTCAAGCTTGACCGAGGATTGAAAGATAGCGACTGTAATTCAACTCAAAGACCGCTCTTTTGTACAAATACCATTCGTAGAAATAATTTGTAGAAACACAAACAGAAAGAAGAACCCGAGATGCTCGCGGACTTCGGTAAAAGTAATAAACGGCCCGAAAGACGGGCCACGGCCTCCGCGGCTGTGTCTCGGCGTCGCCGACCCCGCGCGCGGGAACCCCGTACCGGGAATGAACTTTAAACTTTGCCTCCCGCAGCAACTGCGGAGCGGACGGGTCTTATTTTAGCCAAGCAGCGCAACGCATTCTGTGTACCTCAGATTAGCCCTACTTGCGAATCATACACATCATATTAGGGATCAGCATTCTGAACAAGGCTTTGAAACAAGGAGCTTTTCCGTGCCGGCGGCAATGGGGCCTTTTTCTCCCCATTTTCACAACTTGATTAGTGTGCGATTCGCGAGACTTCGTTCAGAGCAAGACTTTCAGTGAAGTCGCTCTCGGTATTGAACATCTCCTTTTCAAAAGATGCCCTTGTTCATCCACATGTACACAGCGCAACTCAGCAAGTGCGAAGATCTATGCTCAAGTTACAGCGAGTGCAATTGGTCGATGTGAGGCATAGCTTTGCAGGGTGTAGCAGGGATCATGATAGCTCGTTATTGCCGACGTGTGTGCTTTGCGATGCAAATGCCTGCCCTGACTCAACCATGGAAACCCTACACCCAGCGACGTGCTACGCGCATTTTCTCCTTTTTCAGGGGATCTAGCACAGCTACTCAGGCCTGTTACTCGCGATCACCGCCTGAACCAATGAGTAGCAGTAGTCGATCCTTGTGCGGATCGGCCGGTGCAAAGTGGACTTTAGCAATTAATGAAGTTGACTTTACAAATTTGCGCGCCAAGACATTCGCATTCTCATACTCTGCGATCGTGTCATTGAGGGAATTGTATGTATGGCGACGGACTTTAAGTCCACTTCCGTGACTTCTGTAGAATTCAGTATGTTTGTTTGTATAATACTTGTCAGTCGTCGCAAACCAGGGACAACGAAGCAACCATCGAAAATCACTTTCGTCTGCGTCTATGGCAAGTCGCGTCGAACTGTGACTTTGATAGTTCCATCATTGTCCAATATGTCGCGTTCTTCGACACTCTACGACCGCCAGCATGGCGTCGAGCTGGGCCTTGGATCTCACGCCGGCTCGGAAGAGACGCTTGCGCCCAAAGGCGTTCATCCTTGATCGTGGGGACGCGCTCGAAAGACGTGGGACACGAGCTTGATTGTGTTCCTCGAGTTCTTCACGTTAGAAACCTTTTTCTCCCTCTCTTCAGGCTCCTGGTGCTAACTTCAGTAGGACAATGGTCAGCACTGCAGGAGTAGGTCCCACCGATATCAGAGCGGATGCCATAATGAATGCTGACCTGTTCGAAAGACGCCTGTCGCTGCGCATCTGCATCATGACCTTGGTGTCAGCCCTGTTGTAGCAACTTGCATGTTTGTCTCAACGTAAGCGTCAACTCTCGCAGTACCCCGAGACACTTTGACTAAGAAAGATGAAAAGATATCTCATCGGCCAAACTATCGGCGGAGCTGTCTTTCCCCCCTTCTCCGAGTCCTTCGGCCGCAAGATGCTCTACGTCATCAGCACTGCCTTCTACAGCTTGTTCTGCATCCTCATCGGCAAGGTCCCTACTATTGCCGGGATCGTCGTCGGCCGTTTTGGCAGCGGATTCCTTTCTGCCATCCCGACGGTGATTGCGACTGGAAGTATCGAGGACCTGTGGGATACACACGCGCGAGTGTGGTGGATGCTTTGGTGGGCGTTGTTGGCCAACCTTGGTATCCTGGCGGGACCTGTGTTTGGAGAGTTGATCACGGCGCAGGCTGCTTGGTACGTTACCACTTCCTCTAATCTCTGGGTGCCTTGACTAACCTTCATCAGGCAATGGGTGTTCTATGCCGCAGCAATCGTGACAGCTGTCGTGGCAATTCTCTTTCTCACTATCAAGGAGTCGCGTCCGTCGGTGGTGCTGGGTCACGCGATGGCTAAGGATGACTCCGAAAGCAAGAGCAGCAAGTGGCATATCCCGCTGAGCTACGAAAAGTTCGACATTATCCGACCTCTTCGGCTGCTATTCACCGAGCCGATCGTGTTCTTGGTGGCTTTCATCAGCGCCATTGCGTTCGGGCTCATCTACCTTTTCACAGAGGTATTACCAATGGTCTACGAAGAATTGGGCTTCACCGACGGCTGGAAGAACATCCCCTTCCTTGCTCTAGTCATTGGTATGCTTCTCAGCGTACTTACCAGATTTTACGACCGCCACGTTCTGGCCAACGCGAAACTGCCCGTCTCCCCTGAGTCGAAGTTTACCGGATATCTCATCGGAGCCCCGGCACTGGCCGTCGGTCTCTGGTGGTTCGCGTGGACAATCCCTCCGTACGCATCTATCCACTGGATAGTTCGGACCCTAGCCCTCGTTCCGGTTGGGTATGCGGTCAACGAGTTTGACCACGTCTTGGCCGGTTACCTATCCGACTGTTACGAAATGTACACGGCTAGTAGCTTTGCAGCGTTAGCGCTCACTCGATCTCTGTTCTGCGCATCATTCCCGCTCTTTGGACGGATTTTGTTTGATGCCCTCGACTTCAACAGGGCATCATCTTTATTTGCCGCATTGGCTACGGGTCTTTGCGTTGTACCGCCAATGTTGGTACGGTATGGCGCCTGGTTGAGAGGAAGGAGCAAGTACGCACACAAATGATTTTGCATTCATGGAGTTGGTTTGCATAGCGAGAGGGAAATCAAAAGTTGGTTGTTTTGCAATGTGAAGTTGGCGAATGCCCCGAGTATCGTTGCCGCAAAGTGCCAAGTGACCAGACTGTTCCCTATCGCGATGTCTTTACTCAATTCTCTTTGGCAGAACCCATGACGCCTTGACAGACATCATCCACTGCCAGGGCTCCAGTTCCGTTACATCAAAGAACCAGTCAAGCAACCCTCTCAAACTGGGACGTTGTGAGATTCATTGCCTGCATTGATAATACTCGACCGATCTTGGGGTACTCTGCCACTGCCGGGCTGCAATAACCCCATGAACCCCCCTACCGGAACTACCTGACAAGAGAAAACAGTATACCGGACTCCAACGCCGCATGCTTTCCATGTTTCACCGTACTAAAGACGTGACCAACTTGTTTTGGCTTTGCCCCCGACCTGACCAATCTTTGCGGAAACCTGCGGTTGTGCCCTGTTGCTTTTCTGACATTGTAGTTGCCTCAGCTTTTGACACACTGATGGGAATGACTTTCCCTAAAAAGGGTTAAGGTATCAGCAGACATTCAGGCAAGAGTTACCGTATTTGGATAGAAGTGACCCTACAAGGTGCGAAAGCTGCTCTTGAGACGCTCAAGTCGCACTTGATCTCGATCAAGACCATACTAGATCCAGCTTCTCATCTCAGAGCTGTCCTGACCAATCTCCGAAGCTCTCAGCGGCATCATTAACCAGCCAACGAGGTTGTTGCCATATCTTAAAGCATTAGATTGCGACGTGTACTAGGAATAATGGCAAGTTCCGAGAATTGGCTAATGAGATTTGTTACAAGCATTTTCATCATTGATGTTTCTCAGGAAACTGTGACAAAAAAATACCAACGCTGGGTATTGTGATATTAATGCTATGCTAGAATCGGGTATCTTTAGACAATGCTCTCTATCCCTTGCTCAAATTTTGTCGCGGCAGTAACCCGTGGAAGCACCGGCAGCAACACATGACTACATTTGCGTTAGTTATTGCCGGAGTTACATTGATTTCCATCAGAACGACTCACCTTTGTCCAGTCACAGTTGTTGATAGCTTTCGATGGGATGAAGGCGAATGTGTTCTTCTTGTATCGGTGGCACTCCTTGAAATTTTGGCCATAGTAGCCGGCCTCTCCGGAGTTGTCTTCGCATGCCTTCACAGTATCATCGTCCCAGGCGACGTTGTCTTGAACCTTCCCCTGGTACTCGAAGTTGTCCCTCTCACACCTGCGTTGCAGGATTAGTCATGCGCGTTGATCAATTAGTGATTGGGTGAGCTGTACCAGCAGTTCTTGTACTTGGCGCACGCTTCTGTTGAGGCGACAGCGAGCGCTGCAACGGCGAAAAGGGTTGAGAACTTCATGGTGGTTGTTTTGAGTGGCAGACTTTCGAATTCGTTGAACATCTGGTTCACTGCAATCTGGCAGGCGCATTGGTGTTAAATATGGACTTCGGAGTTCTGGAAGACGGCATCCGAGTGCGAGTCAGCATCACAATCACCTGTGCTAGCTTTAAATTGCACAGCATCCCTTAGTGGGGGTACGAATGACTCGATATTAATTGACGTCTAAAATATAGCTATTCGAGGCGTAGATCCCCTTAATAAATGGATTCTCATGCATCATAGTCTCGGGAGTAACGGGAGTAGTTGTCGAACGGATCACCGAGTGATAAGAGCAGCGTTAAGCCCACGTGGTTGCGCGAAGATGGGATGAGTCCGTGGCATGCCTCATCCACGTTCAAATCGCGTCTTTGCCAGAGATTATCAATTGAATCATCGCCGACACTTCAGTTGTACCACTCTAGGATATCACGCTCCTCAAAACTTCTCGAATCAATGCTTGATCCAAGTTCCTCGTCCGTCAGCGGCCTCGAGGCCGCAAGTATCTCGGCCCACTTCACATTCCTCTGCTCAGGTCCGCCGTAAAATTTCGTGAGATCCGGCTTGATGACCTTGACTGCGCTGGTCTCCACAAAGTTATCTGTCGATTGCCGGAATTTGCTCAATCCTTCCTCCGCACCCACAGGGTAGAAAGGGCCTTCGTTGGGGATATACTGGTACTGCATGCACTCATTAAAATGAACTTGCAGTATAGAAGCGAAGAAAGCGTCGTGATCAGACGATAGGGCTTCGGTGAGCGTCGTGATTTGTGAAGAATTGGGCGGTTGCAGGACGGTCCAGGGGTCGCGACAGGTTCCCTGGGTGCAGGACTTGGTGACCAGGAGGATTGCATTAAGGCGGGTGAGCAGTCGCTGATGTGAGGTGTCAGTGGAGTTTATCAGATTGACGAGTTCGTAAGGGTCATCCTATCCCGAGTCAGCTCCTGAATAAGCTTGATCCTGGTAAAGCCGTTGCCTACCTGAGTGTTGTAGAGCTCCATCTCGTTGGTGCACCACTTCACAAATAACCACGAGAACTCATTCCCAACCAACCGCAGAGTCTTGTAGCTGTTATTTAGAATCGTTCCAACTTCAGACGCAGCGGGCGCCTCAATGATTCTGGAGCCCCAGAAATCCACGTTCAGCAACTCCCTGCCGACTCCTTGGTTCTGGCTCTTGTAGCCTGAGTCAGGCTGAAGCCATTGGTCAAAGAGACTGCGACCATCGAGAAATGGAGGAAAGTCTTCGGGGTTGACACCAGCAATTTCGAGAAATGTTGGAGCGAGATCAACATGTGATCCGGGGAGAGAAGATTTGACGCCGCTGGGCACTCCAGGGCCGCGGACAACAAATGGGAGGTTTGTGTCGTCTGCGTACGGAGTGGCTTTACCGGCTGCGACACGGTTGGCTCCGATCGTCCAGCCGTTGTCTGTGGTGTAGATGACTGTGACCTCCGTTAGAACTTTATCTTCCAGCCTTTTTGTGGAAACTTACTGTGGGTGTTTTCAATAATTTTCTTGTCCTCGAGCAACTGCACAACATCTTCAATGATCTCGTCCACGCCCTGAAGCGACTCAATTCTCTGACGGAAGAGCCAATCACCTTGCGCTATTTCTGTCTCGTTCAACTGGCGCAATTTCTTCATCAAATTGGACTTTTGCATTTGAAGTTCATCTGGGGGGTTCCAGTTGGGGGGCTTTGGAGAAGTGACGTTGGGAAAGAGGCCCTTGTGGCGGAGAAGTGGGACTGGAGCGTAGAAGTTGTAGTTTTCATGTGGAACGGTGGGGGCTATCGTCAAGAAGAACGGCTTTTCCTGAGATGTAAGATACTTGAGCCTGTCTAGACTACAATCAATTAGTCAGAGTGAAGTTGCCTGAGATTTGGAGAACTCACGACTGTGCTCGTACAATGTCTGTTTGGTGGAAGCCGGGGTAATGTCATGGTCGCTCGCCGTTCTCGGACATCACAATGTTGTTGAAGTCCATTGTGTAGGGGTCCGTCTTGTGACCAGATCAACGTCTGCTCCAACCAGATGGTCGATCTATGCAACTCACTAGACTATTGATGAAGTCCCAGCCTTTCGGTGCTGGACTGTTATAGTTGACTGTATTGTATCCGTTGAGAAGTTTTCCTATATCTGTCTCTTTGAATTAGCCATGTTCTTTGGTGCGGAGTTGCTTAGACTACGTCTCTTACATTCAACTCTATACCCTGCCTTCTTCAGCCAGTGCGGCAAGTAGTCGTTGTCTTCGCCGGCTAGAGTCCATTTATCGTAACTCCCTCTTCACTAAATCTTAGCCTTGGCTAAAGCCGATCTGTAGGGGTCCTGGAACTTACCCTGCACCACTGACATGTGTGATGTTGGTATTGTGGCTCTGCTGACCGCGCAACAGACCTGCGCGGCTGGGACAGCACTGTGCTGTGGTGGTCCAATGGTTGGTGAACTCGGCTCCTTTCCAAATCAGCTCACGGTGCAGAATGCTTTGGAAGTCAGTCGAGCCAAGCCGGCGGTCCTGATCATCTGTCATAATGAATACGATGTTAGGCTTTTTTGGCCTTAAGGATGCCGAAGACACTAGTCCTGCCGCCAGGATGACATGGAAAAGGCGAGATAACCTCATGGCGTCAGGTCACGAATGTAGTGATCAGAGCCAGGTTTGAAGGTTTTGAGACAATGGTACTACAGAAGGTGGAAAGGAACGTGAAGGAGGCCGTTCGGTCTTATCGACGCTTACTTAGACAGCCGGTGCTGATCTCGAAGGATCTCGCCGGCAATCGGCCGTTGTCATTCGTGCCACCCGTACAAAATTGAATGATCGTTGTCAGTTCAACATCATCCATCGTGCCCGTTCGTCCTGTCGGCTATCGGCCGGGCGGCCAGGATAAGTTAGCTCAATGCAACGATCCCCGCGATGGTGATGTTGCACCCCTCAAATCACCACATCACAGCAGCAACAAGCCCATTTTTCTAGAAGAATCCAAGCATAATACTATTGATGCATTATTGGTTCTGCCCATTCCGCTAACTGCCCTAGAGGATTCGGTGCCGCAATCATCGGAGTTGCGCTCGGCGGCGTCCTGTCAAAATCAACGGAGAGAACGCCAGCTTTTCTAACCATTTGCAGACCCCCTCCCCTTTATATTTCCGTTAGGTCTGTGGTGATAACTACCTGAACAATCCTAGCAGCTGATTTATTCGGTTTAATCTTACGCTCTCCACACTAAAGGATCGCTGTAAGGACTTCGCCCCAGCCTCAGTAATACCCGCTACCGCAGAAAAGCTGAAGTCTGATTCTCTTTGCGACCCAAACCATCAATTCGGCCTGAATGCGGATATGCGCGTTATCCCAATTGAGATGTGATTGTAGTATCCGTAGAGCTGCAAATTTCGCACACCGCACGAGAACTATCGCTTTATGCTACCGGCGCACATCCATTCGCGTTTCAGTATTCGTAAAGCACTCCGAGCGTCATGGTTGTCGATTGCTGACTTTGACTCTACTAACGAAATGTGCCCGTATCTACTCGCAGCTGTGCCGGCGATTTCTCGATTTCTTGGCGTTTTGAAGGCTCATAAGGTTTCTTCGGAACTATCCTTTATCTCATGAGTCGAGTCTTTGGCTCTTAAGGATGCTATTATCGTCGGTAGTCCGTCAACTACGTTGTTGACCGAGCATGGAATATCTGCCTGCATCAGAGTCAGGAAACGAAACTAATGTCAGGATCTGAGACTGTTTCCAGGCGCAAGCGGGCACGAATCACACTCGTGACGATACCCCGCTACGGAGATCATGTTTCGTTCTCCAAATGCTCTCTTTTAGGCCTAAGTCGGGGTGTCCTTGTAAGTACCCGATAGCGATTGGCGTGCTACCCGAATACTCGGCTCGGTGATAGCTGATGACTAGCCTATCGATGCAATATATCATATACATGCGAACATGCCTGCGCAAAGGGGCTCATCAGAATTATTACGCGAATGCTTTCCAGCGAGTGAAGGTGCCAAGCCGAGGAGTTAGCGCAGGCCGACAGCTGATTCCAAGAGTCTGTCAACCCACAAGCGAGATGGCCGATGGAAAGATCCGAGTGGGATGAACAGGGGCCACTACCGATCTTGGGCGGAGCTCCATCAGGTTGACAAAATCAGTGAGGCTCAGCTTGTTGCGTACCGTGAAGTTGACTCGTGTGTTAGTATCTGTAGAAAATTGTGCTGATATTACATGGGGGG
>JAKMXC010000954.1:0-14093 GCA_025328345.1 Colletotrichum sp. SAR11_59 | reverse complement strand
ATTATCTATAAACTAATAGAATATTAGAAAGAAAAAACTAAACTATTAAACTAGCTATTAGGTATTTTTTAAATATTATAGATAGTAATTAGGGTAAACTACTTCTTAATCTCTAGTATAATCTAAATAACGCCTACTTCTAAGTAATTAGTTACTTACTAAATTAGATTCTTTATAGCATAAATATAAATAACGCCTTAAATATCTTAAGAGACTTAAATCTAGAACTTAACTATAAAATATTCTAGGAAGAAGTAAAAATCTTAATTACTATAGCTTAGCTTTATATAAAGGAACACTATAATAAAAAACGCTATTCTATTATATTTAAACTAGGAGACTAGGTATACCTTAAGATAGGATTAGGATATTTTCTACTAGGACGCCTAACGTTAAAATATAGTTATTAATATATCCCTTTTAAGGTTATTAACTAAGTTAGTAAATTAGCTTATCGTCTAGATATTCTACTAAATATAAACATATATCTAGTAATATTAGTAACTTAACTTATAGTAGCACTAACGCCTAGTATTAACCTCTTTAATTAGCAAGATAATTATTATAGCTCTATTAATATATAAGAAGATGAGGATATATATTAGCTTAAATTATATAAATACTTTAAGGTTAAGAGTATCTTTAAAAGGTAAATAACTACTTAAAGAAAAGTTTAATACTTAATTAAATAGAAAGGATATCTACTTACTTATACTATCTAGATAGATAAAGATATAATAAATATAGATAAACTTATTTCTACCTTTAAAGAACGTAAATATAAAATAGAATAACTATACTAATAAGTTTAAGTTTAAAGACTAACTACTAGTCTAGAAAAATAATCCTTTAAACTTAGAGAAAGACCTAAATAACTAACGTATAAGAGAGGAAGATTAAGAAAGGATCTAGATTAAAGACCTAGTTAATAAAGTACTAATCTAAGATAAGATACTTATCGTTTAAAGCGTATTATTTAGTCTTTATAGCTATAAGATATAGTATAAGATATCTATTATTAGTTAATAATAAGTTATTTATACTTACCTTAAAGCTATATATAACTTAATATATTTACCTTTATTACGATAGGCGTAAGTGAGAACCTCTATAACCTTAACTACTATCTTCGCTTAAAGGTTATTCCCTACCTTAAACTATCAGCTAATAGCAAAATTTAAAGCAACTAGTCGCCTATATAAAAAAATAAATATATTACTAAGCGACTACTACGCTTATTACTACTATCCCTCTTAACGTAGTATTAGCAATCTTCTCTCTTATATATATAATACCTTCACATTCTACGCTTATATCGCACAGTTTTTAGCTATTAATACTATTATTATTTTTATTCTATTTATTATAATTATTACTATTAGCGCCTCTTAATACCTTTAATACTAGCTATATAGCTAATACTTCTATCTTATTTAGAATATATTATTATTAAAATATATTTATACCTAAGGTTTAATACTAGCTAAATAGTTACTATGTAAAGAATAATAAGCCTTACCTTCTTTATACTTTTAATCTTATATATTATTACGCACTTAACGTTAAGGAGAAGGATTATATTAAGCCTACTTACTATATTTATAACCTTACTACCTTCTAACATATTATTAACCTTAAGTAGGACTACTATAGTTATAATAGGAATATCTCATAGCACCTATTTATTATCTATATAAGTATTAACATAGTAAATATTAATCACCTTAAGCCTACTAAGCTAAGTAAGTTCTACTAAAGATTCCCTTTAGCTATCTCCCCTTATAAGTAATATACTATTAACCCTACCTCTTAAGACTCTTAACGCTATCCTTCCTCTATAGAACCTATTAATATTAAAGACTATAGTAATATTACTAGTAGTAACCTCTCTAACGTTAAAAGTAATAAGTTAGATAACAACAGTAACACTAGTATTAAGTTTATTAATATCCTTATTAATATTAATATAGTTAAACCTACTAATACTAAAGTTACTAGTACTATAAAGCCTGCTATTATTATAAAGAACGCTAGCAAGGTTAAGATAGCTAACGCTATACCTCCTATATCTATAGCTAAGACCTTAGAGGCATATAGTGAACATATTAACACTATTACTACCTTGCTTAAAGGCCTTCGCGAGGCCTATAATAAGCTTTACGCCTTAATAGTATCTAATAATATTAATAACTTTAATAAAGTTAGCATAAACGTTACTAAGTTTATTAACGCTATTAACACTAAGAATAAGGCGATAAAGGTATCTATACTTAAGCCTATAGTTAACTTAACGCTTAGTTATATAAGCCCTAACGCCTTCCTTAAGCGTAAGTATACTATATCTACTACTAACCTTAATAACCCTTTTGTTACTATACCTTCTAAGAAGGTTGCTACTACTATAAACATTAATAACGCTTAGATGCTTACTACGCTTAGAATAAGCTAGATATCTAATATATTTATAAACGCTATTATCTTAGACCTTAATACTACGTTTAAAGCTAGTAGTTACTATTAATTAGCTAAGGCGCTTAACACTACTATTAATAACTAAGAGGTATTCTATAAGTACTAACGCAATATTACTATTATTACTATTAATAACCTTATTCCCTATACTACTAATAAGATATATATGCTTCTTTATAACACCTATATTATGTTTAGCCCCTATACGTTTGTTAAGGTGTTTAAGGTGTTTATTAAGAATTATATTAAGACTAACGCTATATTTAGCTCTATTAACCTTTAGTTTATAATAAAGGTTATATTAAAGGTTAAGTTCTTAGCTGTTTATACTGCTAAGTATTTAACTATAGATATAATTAAAGCGTTAGATACTAACTTAAAAGTAGTTTATAGTATTATTAACGTTAATAGTAATAAGGCTAAAGCTATACTACTTATATAGCGCTATAAAGGTATAGACTTAAGTGCGTTCTATACTAAGGTTACTAACCTTACTACCTCTATCATAGTAATTAAGAACTTTACGATTAAATATTTCCCTAAGGTTACTACTAATACTAAAACTACCTACCTTAAGGTATTTACTAATAATTATAAACTAGCTAATACTTATAATATTAATATTACTAACCTTCCCTACAATATTGTCGCTATTAAGGATAATAATAAGGAGGAAGAGGCCTTAGATATTCTTACCCTCAATAAGTATAGCACTATCTAAATAGTATTTAACGCTAGGAACGCCTTCTTTGAGATATATACATTTAAATAAGTAGATAGGAAGTTAACTATAAGCTATATTAGTAAAGGTAAGATTATAAGATAAAGTATATAGAAGTAAGGTTTAAGTTATATATAGTTATATTAGCTATAATAAAGCATAAATAGAAATTATACCTATTATTATAGATAACGTTCTTTCCTTTTATTCACAATAATTAATATATAACATAGTGAAGGCGTTTGCTGCCTTTAGCGTAATAGGCACCCTAACCACGCTCAACATGATCAACATAGTTAGCGCGTTGAACGCAGCAAAAGCCCTTAAGGCCTCCAGGGCGTTCAACACGCCTAAGGCCTTGAACGTGGTCAACCTTCTCAATGCATATATTGCTATAACTATGTTACCCTATATGACGCATATTAAAGTATAATAATAAAGAGGAGTCTTTAGCTAACATATTATATTATAAGGCTTTATATTAGGATAAATCTCTTATTATTATTACTATATCCTTATACTATAAGTTATATTTTCTTATATAGTTTCCTATCTTTTTCCTTAATTTTATATATAATATATATATTAAATAATTATTTACTTTTATATATATATAGGTTAAACTTAATAAAGTGAAGAATACTTTTCTTAATAAAGCTATTAATCTCTATTATAAAAGCTTATTTAAATAGCTTACTAGGTATTTTAATAATACTATTTTTATATAGTTAAACTACTTATACTAAGGTTGCTATTTCTTTTACTATTATAAACTAAGTAGTTATAAACTTATTAAGAGTTTTTTCTTATAAATCTAAGTTTATTTCCTATATAAAAATAGATATTTAGAAAGCTATTATTAATATATAGCGTAGAGGTCTACTATATCTATATTATACTAGTATTTTCTTTTATAGAGGGTTAAGGTTAATAATAATATAGTCTTCTATTAGTTTTTTTAGTTTATTAGTACTTTTATTACTAGAAGTAGTTTTATTTTTAATTAGCTTATTCTAAGAAGTCTCTAAGCTTTTATAGAATAGCTTAATATATATTAATTAGAAGATAGATATCTTAATATTTATATTAATAATATATTCCTCTTTTCTAGAAGTTATAAGTTAATATAAACTTTACTAGCCTTTCTTTTTATAGTAAATAAAGATATTTAAGTTTATAGTAAGGTTTATAGTTTTTAATATATCTAAGCTATTATATATATTAAGTATAGTAATAACTTACTTATTAGCTTTAATCTTCTAAACTTCTTTTATAACTTTCTAGATCGTTCTTACTCTCTCTATAATTATTAACGTTAGTAGTAATTCTTTAACTATCCTTAGGTATATACTAAAAATAAAGAGAGTTAGTATAAAGCTATTTAGTCTTACTATATTATTAATAGCTTTTATTACTATCTATAGGATATTCTTATAGTCTATTAATAAATAGTCCTTCTAAATAACTTAATATACCTTCTAAAGGGGTATATAGTATCTCTTAACTTTATTTATATTATTATATACTTCTATAAGAATAACTTTAACTATAATTCCTATTATATTTATATTTATTTTAAACTTATTAAAGATATAATTTATTCTAATATCTATAATAATATAATTTAGAGGTTTAATATAGATATTAATCTAGTATTATTATAATATCTTCTAAATAGCTTCTAATATTTAATTTAATAAGAACTAAGCTATATTAAACGCTATTACTTTATTAATTATATATAATATAAGTTCTCTATCTATCTAAACTATATTAATAATAATTATATAATTAAAGTTAATATTATCTTTAAAACTTAACTTAAATCTAAATAAGCTTATACTATTCTTCTAGTAGTATTTATAATAAGTTATTATCTTTTTAATAATCTCTTATTTAACTTTATATTTAAACCTATTAAGAAGGTTCTATAAGCGTTTTACTATTAAGTAGCTAAATCTCTTATATAAGTATTAAACTTCTTATTTAATAAACTAGTTATTTATAAGTATCTCTTCTTAGTTAAAGAGTATTTATAGATACCTCTATTTATCTATAATAGGTATACTAATATTACCTCTTATAATTAAATTAGTTAAAAGGTTATATAGTATACTTATTTTCTTTATATCTTATATATAGAAGAGGAATAATATATTTATAAATAAAATATAAAATATAATATTTCTTAATAGTATTAGTATAATAGCTACACCTAGAGAATTAACTTTCTTTTTAGGATTAAATTATATTTTAACTTTATTTATTCTTAATTTATTAAGTTTAATAAGATATTATTTCTAAAAAGCTTTAAATTATTTTCTACTATTTATTAAGTACTTTAAAGTATTTATATTTAGTATAATCCTAAAAAACTCCTTAACTAAATAGATAATACTAAGTAAGAAGATTTATAATATTTTAACTTTAATTTTAATACTTCTAAAGTTTAATTTACTCTTATTATATTAAGATACTTTATTAATAAAGTAGATATATATCTATCTTATATTAAACTAAATTAGCTATAGTATAGCTATTACTAAGTTTATATTTATAGTACTTAATATATTTTATATATCTTTATTACTTTTAAGGTTATTTTTATTATTACTAAAACTAAGTCTCTAGTAGTAATAGTTAATATTAATTTCTTTTATTAATATAATTCCTCTAAAGCTATTATTAAGCTTTTTAAAGTCTATAAAGAAGTATATATAAGTCTTATAAGTACTTTTTTATTATTAGTTTTTATATTATTTATATACTTTCTTTTAATCTTTTTCTATATATTTTATTAACTAGTACTTCTCTTAAAAGTAGACTTAATACTTTTTTTAAAAGTATCTTCTATAATATACTTAAAACTTACGTCTAAAGGTTCTATATAAGCTTTTTATATTTCTATAGTATCTCTCTTTATTATTCCTATAGTACTTTCTCTTAGTAAAGTAAGTATTAATAGGGAATTATATTTTCCCTCTTAATTTAAGTTTTATAGTAATAGCTAATCTAAGAAAGTTTTAGAGGCTTTTATAAGTACTTATTAGTATATTAAGGGTAGTTTTATATTCTTATATACTTTAGTATATATTAATTAAGTTAAGCGTTATAATAGTATTAAATTAGAGGTCTAATAGTAAAGTTAGTTATACTCTATTAAGCCTTATTATTATCTCCTTATAGTATTTAAAAGTATTCTTATTATTATTTTCTTAGATAATTCTTACTAATATAATGTTCTACTACTTTATAGTATAAGTTTAGATAGTCTCTAAAACTTTAAAATATCTTTTAAAGTATATTATTTTCTTACTAAAGTTTAGTAGTTTATTATTAAGCTTTATATAATAGTATATACTTATAGTACTTTTAAGTATTAAGTAGAAGATATTATTTATATATCTCTTATTAATACTTATTAAAGTATATATCCTTTAGAAGATATTAATTTTATTATCTAGTACTTTATATTTATTACTACTATACTATCTTTTTTTAAGAGGATTTTAAGAAGATCTACTATTTATTTTAATATAAAGTTTTATATAAGTTATTACTAAGATATAGTAAGAGCTATAGATATCTTTATTTTAAGCTAGAAAAGTAGTAATAATTATATTTAGCTAAGCTTTATATTTTCTAATTCTTAAAAGTATACTTTACTTATTATTAATACTTAATAATAGCTTTTAATATATAAAAGAGTCTAATAACTTAGTATTTTTTATAGTTATTAGTTTCATAGAGGAGGCATTTACTTATAGCTCTAGAAGCTCTTAAAGTATTCTATAATATTATTATTTTCTTTTATTAAGTTTTCTTTTAGTTTTAAATTTCTTTAAAACTTTCTTTTAAGTTCTAAGTAGTTATTTATTTCTTTTTATAGTTATAATATTATCTAAAGTAGAAATAATTTAGTATATATAATTTAAGCTAGTTCTCTTATAATACTAATAAACTTTCTTATAGTAAAGTATATATTTCTTTATTATAGAAAGTTATAAAGTTTAATATATAATTATTTCCTTATTATAGTAAAAGCTTATTCTATCTATCTTTTAAAATCTAATATAAACTATAACTATAAGTTCTTACTAAAGAGATCTTTATTAATATACTTATCTAGATAATAGCTAATCTATCTATTAGTTATCTCTATAGTAGTATTATTAAAATCTTCCTCTAGTAGCTTTCTTTATAGTGATATATTTATTAAAATAGTAAAAAACTCTACTATCTTATTTCTTATTATTAGGATTAAAATTATTAATAGATTAGCTCTTTCTAAAGATAGTATATTTTAGGGTTTATCTTCTAAGGTATTTAAAGCTTAAGTTCTTATTCTTATAGTCTTAGGTATACTTTAAGTAGGTATAATATTATTTAGTAGCTCTATTATTACTATATTTATACTTACTATTATATTAACTTTAATCTTATTAATTAAGCGTTTAGACTAACTATACTTAGTTATATAGCGTTTCTTAGGGGCTAAAGCTACTAAAATATATATATTTATTAGCTAATTTACTACTAGTTACTTTATATTATTTAATTAGAGTTTTTATTTATTAAGGTTTTAGATCTAAGTATAAAAAGGGAGTATAATCCTTTAGTAAGGATCTAGTAAGCTAATAAAGCTAGCTCTAGCTATATTTTAATAAATCTAGCTCTAGCTATATTCCTATATATTTATCTTAGTTAGTATAGGTATATATTCTTAGCGTATTAATATACTTATTTCCTATTAATTATAAGTTAACCTCTAGTAGTCTTTTTTCTTAATATATTTAGTAGATGCTTAATAGTAATAGTAGTAGGTAGCTCCTATATATATATTTCTTTATAATCTTAGTTAGCTATATATTCTAGCCTATATAGTAGTTATATTTATTAAAGTATAAATTAAATAGACTATTAAATCTTAAGATCTTTAGTAATAATACTTTCTAAAGAAAACTTTAATTATTAATTTTAGTTTTAGTTATTACTTAATAATCTATATACTACTTATATTACTTAAGGTTTATTTAGTATTATTACTATAGACTTAGTAAATATAATTAGTTATAGACTTAATAGAATATATAGTAAGAAGTAGTAAGAGATAGAGCTATAGTAAGATATTATATATAGTATAGTTGTTATTACTCTACGCTTAGCTTCTAGTAATCCCTCTTTTATATATAAATTAAAGCTAAAGTTACTTCCTTTATACTTCTTATTATAATAAATACTATCTTTTAGCTACTTTAATTAATTTCTAGGGGAGATTAATTACTCTTTATAGTAATATACTTAGTTTATCTTCTACTATATCTTAGAGTTAATAGTAATAGAGGTATATTCTCACTCTAGTAATACTCTATCCTTACTATATTTAGGTAATAATAATATAATAATAGAGGTAATAAAGAGAGATATAATATAGTGCTAGTATAACTAAGGTATATAATTTAGTATATAGCTATAATAGTATTTTATATAAATAGTTTAGCGTTAGTAGTAGTAAATAGAGAGATAGTAAAAATCCTATTTACTTTAGTTTTAGATCCTAACTATATAGTACTAAGTATAATTACTTTAAGAAGTATATAATAGCTTTATTTTTAGTTATAAAATAAAGCTTTATAAGTACTCCTAGTTGTTTCTTTAGTAGTAAATAAATACTATCTTTAGGCTACTAAAATCTTCTTAATAACACCTTAGGGAATAGGGTTATTATATAGCTACTTTTATGTTATTTTCCTTAAGGTATAACTTTATTAGAAGTTATTCTTATATACTATTATAATATATTATTTTAATAATACTTAAGGGATAAGGGTAATAAGTGCTAGTAAGTTAAAATCTTATGATTTTAAGCTACTATATATATCTAAGGCTATACTCTTTAGTTATTATACCTTAGGTTTATATAGCTAAGTAGTCGCTCTAATCTTTAGTAATATTAGTTAGTAAACTTTAGTTACTATATAAGGAGGGGTTTTTATATTCCCCCTAACTTAATATTTATATTATACTATTATTATTAACTTATACTTATAGTAATAGGTATAAAACGCTATCCTAGTTATAAATTATTAACTTCCTTAATATAATAAGAAGTATATTTCTTACGCTTAGCAATAAGTTAATACTATTTTATTAGTAATATATATTATTATAGTTATAGCTTAGTAAGCTATTATTACTATAGTAATAGCCTTTTTCTTCTATATTTTTAGTTAATATAGCATTAACGCTAGTAATAAGCTTTAGTTACTTAGAATCTTATAAAGTAATAATACTAAAAGAATTTTTATTATAGTTATATTTCTCTTTCTTAAAGTTACTTTATAGTTATTACCTAGCTATAAGTTTAGCTTCTTAGCTATTACTAAGGTAGTTTAGACTATAATACTAAATACTAGTAGTAATTATAATTATAATAATAATATTATTAAAGCTAGTCTCTTAGCTTTATACCTAGCTTTATAGTAAGTAATATAATATTTAAGCGTTTTAATATAGTTATAGTCTCTACTTAATTACTATTTAATATCTCTATTTTAGTATATAGAGTGAATATACTTAAGGGGGTATTAAGTAGTATTAGTAAGTTCTTTATAAGTTATAGGTAGGGTTATACTTATCTACTTTAGTTATCTTTACTAGTATTTAGCCTTTTAGCTAGTTCTCTTTATAGTAATATATAATAGAAGTAATTTATAGTTTTTAATATTTCTAGTTATAGTTTAAAGCGTTTTATATACTTAAGATATTAATACTATTTAAAGTAGGTTTTTACGCCTATATATAGCTTATAAAGTAGCTTAAGTTATTATAAAACTAAGTAAAGTAGTTAAAAGTATAGAAAGTAGCTAGTTACTACTAAATACCTTATAAGAGGTAAGTAATATAGATAATACTATTAGGTACGCTATAATTATAGCTTCTTTAGTAGGTTTTATAGTTATTAATCTAAATAAAAATTTAAACGTTTACTATTCTAGTACGTATTAAATATTTATAGTTTCTTAATATATAATAGATACTCTTATAGTAAGTTACTATTAATATAATATTAAACTAAAGATTTAAAATAAGTATAATTAGTTCTTATAGTTATCTTACTTAATAATATATAGTAGTTATTATTCTACTTCCCTTAGTATAACTTCTTAAAAAAACTAATTATTATAGCTTATAGTAATATAGTAGTCTTAAGGAGTTATCTCTTCTAATCTCTTACTAATCTATAATATTATAATAACTTATAGAAGTTAACTACTAATTAGTATTAATATAAGTACTAGTAATACTTTTTAACTAGTTAATATAAGAAGTCATAAAATATAAGTGAAAATACATTCTATATTAAAGTTATAGATATAGTAGTGAGGGTAGTGATATAGCGTTAAGAGCTAGAGAGATCTCTGCCCTCTCATTAGCTAGATTCTGCCGCATCCATGCTAGGCGGTGAGTGTGGCATTATTCCGACAGGTGTGCTGCTGCAGTGCTCCCACACATCTCACGAAGGAACAGGTCCCCGGAGCTTACACGAGTCTTGGCGGAACGGTTGGCGTCCGAGGCGGGTTGGAGGGCGGAGCGGGATTGGGGGCATGTACCTACCTCGAGGGGGAGGCCACCCGCAGGAGCGTGAAAGAGCATCCAGCGGCCGGCCTGTTGTCATCGAGATCGACACGCCGGACAATAGTCTCGAAGCAGGCTGGGTTAGCTTTGATGTCCCGCTCCGAAGGTACCCATGAGTCTGTGTGTATCTCCATTATCCACACCCGTTCGATAGAAAATCAATGGCGTGGAAAAAGTCGTCGAAAAACAAGGTGCTTATCTGGCGAGACGGCTTCGTATTGGCGCCTTGGCGCGCGTGCCGCCATACCGAGAAGGCCAAGCACACGGCTACAGAGAAGGAGACATGCCCAGGACGGACTCGTCGGATGGAGGCGGAAACCAAAAGACTTTTGCCGCTGCCGTGCCGTTGAGCCTGTCAGGAACAGAGCCGAGATGAAGAGGTCATTTAAATCTCTTGCGTGCTTTTGTTGGGCATTCGTCAGGGTAATCTTCCTTCCGCTGCGGTTCTTACTTTTATCACGGTAGAACCACTTTTTCTCTCGGATTTCTGAGCCAGAAGGTCCCCAATGATCTGCGACCACGATCCTTTGATAAGTGGTTCTGCTGATGAGAGATAGACTGTGCCGTGGTCGAGCATATGGCGTTCCGTTGGATGCATGTCGTTGTCTTGGCGTGTAAGTGAGCGGGAGGCGGGAGTTTGAACACGAGGCAGGGAGTGGCCCGGTCGCCATTTCGCAGCGATTGTCTCGGCATAGAAAAACCGGATCAGCAAGGTGAGTGGGCATCGTCGTTGATTTTTGGCGCGTGGACGGTGGAGAGGAGGCTTTTTCGTTGGGTTCGGCCGGGGTTGCGGAGGAGCAGGGATATTGTCGGGGATGAAAAGTCGATGCAGAGGGAAATCTCGCCATGGTGACATGGTTGGCTCGACCATGGGCTGCGGTCATCGGCCCAGAGACGACGGTGCTCTTGGGATCGACGGTAGAAACAGTCCGGCAGGCTCCCCCGGGGTGCGTGATCGCTGCATTCTGAGTCGGAATGGAGCCTTTGGGTGTCCTTGTCGAGCTGAAGGCCTCTATGCCAGACTCTGGCGGCGTCATCATGGCCTTGCCGAGAAAACTAGAGAGACATGTTCGTCAGCGATGTCCGGCGGAGGCGGGACGGCGGCAAGGCAGTTGAGCAGAGCAGCGCGGCGTGGAAAAAAAGGAAGCAAAAACAAGGAATCGGGCAAGAAGACACGCGCCAACGAATGGGGATGTCGAAATAGCCTATCTGGTGGAGGCTGTCAAGGTTACGCTTATTACCTTAGGTTCCTCTGGGAGCGGGCTAAAAGGCGACCATTGTTCGTTAGTGAGGTGGGAGTCGGAACGGCCAGCTGAGAAAAACTGTTTTCAACCTGGGTCGCAACTTGCTGCTTGGATTGTTTGGAGTCTAGACCTGATGTCTTCTGTTTGGGTCCACTTCCGCTGTTCTATTGTTCGGCGCGTTTGTCCGCTAGTGAAACATTCTGCATCATTGACGTTATTTCGCATGTGCCGTGGAGGAGGCGCTGCTGCTTTGGCGAGATTCAAGCCTGGAATTCTGTGTCTTGTCCTTTGGTCTAGCCATGTTTGCTGGCCGCGCGTAAATAAAGTCTGGTATCAAGGCGAGACAAGCCGCCAGCCAAGACGACGGAAAACGGTACGTTCGAGAAGCCAGCGTCTTTGTCTCGTCGGGTCGTTGAAATGTGGTCGAACCCGTTGGTGGTGGGATCTGCTGATGGCTGGGAGGGTCCGATTTAGCGCGGTGTTGAAGGCAGAATTCCCACCGAACCCATCAGATAAGAAGAGCCGCTATTGCTGACTCGAGCCTCACGGCCAGTCCTGATCGGGTTTAAGGAGTGCGAGGCAGGCTGACATTGGAGATTTTGAGCATCATGACAGAGATGAGACCGAGGCAGCGAGCAGGACTCAGGAGAGTCAGGAGGAAGTTCAGGACTGCCCGTGCTGCTGCTATCATGACCCCTGCTCTGATTGGCGAATGGGAGGCAACATGATTTGATTGGGACCTCGCACCTGCCCGACTGACACCACCCGCCGCCCCTGCCTGCCTGCTCCCGCCGTTGGTGTAAGAGGTACGTACCAGGCAGGAGGGCACTTTGTTCTTTCCGTTCTGCTGTGATCAAGGTGAAGGTGAAGGAAGGAAGGAAGAGCCTGCCTGATGGCAAGAGCATCACATCGCACCCGCCCGCCGTAGGAAAGAAAGAGTGGGGGTGCAGCTGCAATCCGGGAAGGACCAGATGAGGCGCCGTCGTGGCTGCAGGAGCTGCTGCAATTGCAATTGCAATTGCAAGTGCAATGCAGGCAGGATGGAATGGATGCACCTGCCTGCTGTCGCCTGTCGTCTTTCTGGTCTGTGCAGGCGCTGGTGGCCGAAACTAACAAACGGCTCGCCGCCCCTGCCCTGCCTGCCCTGTCAAAAAGTGACATCCACTTCCACTTCCCGTTGCCCTCCACCCCCAAGAATCCCGCTACTTGGCGGCTCTTTCTTGCACCTTTTTTTCAATGTGCCGCGCATGCGCTAATTTGAAGTTCCCATCTTCTTTCACCTGCGCAAATCAAAACTTCGAAAAAAGCCAACAAACGGGCCCTGTTGTTGCCCCGGCAGTTACGATGATGCTTGTGGCGTTCTTCGTTTCCCTGCCCCTTTTCATGGCGGTTGTCCACCTCACCTTGCGGCCAAGTCCGCCTCCCAAGTACCTTATTCCTCCAGCTGGCTTGCTTCTCTCAGTCCATCCATCTCGCATGTTTCCGTACCGTATGTACCGTGTCGGTACCTGCCTTCTCGCCCTGCTTATTATAAGGAATATTTACCGTATTTGTCTGCCACTGCCCCTGAGGCAAAGCGATGCGGATGCGGCGTTGGCGCCTCCACCTCAAGGCATCGAGCGGTTGTTCTGATGCTGAATCTCACCTATCGTTGCCGTTCCCCTGTCTTGGTCCTTTTGTTCTTCTCCGTCTCACTCCTCCCCTGGTTGAGCTGTCACCGTCGTCTTTCTCCGTCTCACAGTACCATGGGCAAGGTACCTTATCCTGCGAGCACTACTCCTACCTGGTGCCCCCAACGGTGTGAGCCCATCCCTGCCTGGCTGCCTGCCTTAGACCATCTGCAGCTTCATGGGAACCTCGCATCCTCCATCTGTGGAGTTCGTCGGCGCAGGCAATCTGACTTAATCTTGGCACTGATGTCACGAACGCTCTGATCTCTGTCTACCTACAGTTCTCGTTCATGGTCAAGGAGTACGAGACTAAGAAAAATGCAGGCCACCATCCATCTGCACTTCTTG
>JAKMXC010000953.1:0-14102 GCA_025328345.1 Colletotrichum sp. SAR11_59 | reverse complement strand
CGGTGCGTTGGACTCTGGTCAGTGGTGAGGTACTTGAGTGAATTGAGGGTGAGTGAGGGTGAAGGGGGTGTGGTTTGGTGTGGGTGGCAGCTGCTGGTGAAGTTGCGATGTTGCTGCTCACTCCCGTTAATGCTGCTGCTGCTGCTGCTGCTGCTGCTCTTGCTGCTGGTTGCTTTGGCTGAGCCACAGCCGGTCTCCAGTCTCCGGTTGTTCCCAGTCAGTGGGAATTGGGTGGTGAGTGACCCAGTCCATCCAGCATCCAGTCAGTCAGTCCAGTCCACTCCAGCATCTGTGCGTGTAATGTGTATGGGTGTGGATATTTCTGTACACCAGCCGTGGGCCGTCCATGTCGCTGGCCTGCTCGCTCGGCTCCTCCTCCACTCCACCCTGGCGCTGTTCGAGAAAACCTGGGCAGAGCCTGGGGAATTCGCTAAAGGCGAGTGACAGACGGACGGACGATAGTAGCAGCTATATCACCGGCGCCCATGGCCTTAAGATTTTCGCGTCGGCTGAATGGCTGATGCCGTGATGTCTGCTGGAACCACACAACCGACGACCAGCCCATCCAGCCCATCCAGCTCAGCCCAGTAATGGCGCGACCTGGTCCGTGTTGCCAGAGATTCGCCAGATTGAGACGACAGATCCTACACAAGAGAGCAGCGGCAGCGGTGACCCAGAACGGGCCTGGCTGATGTTGACACCTGAATCAGTGCAGAGCCAGGTGGACGGTTTTGAGAGAATGAGACAGGGTGCGAACGGGGCCCCCTTCTGGTCTGTTTCCTCACCTCAGGCCCTTCCTTGGGGCGGCCGCAGTGTAAAAAAAAGTAGACGGACAGGCACAGCTTGCAGGGCATGGCATGGCATGGCATGGGCTCAGGTTCAGGCACAGGCTCAGGCTCAGGCACAAGGCCTGCTCTCTTGGTGCCCTTCTCTTCGCGCTTGTACGGGATACAGGCATAGGCACCACCGAGGCGGCCGGCCCAAAAATAATTGATGCTAGCTGGGTAGATAAGGTGGGTATGGATCTCTCTCGCTCGCTCGCATTGAGGAGAGCCTGATGAGAGAGAGTACTTACTATCCGGTACACACACACGCATCGCAAACCCTTGACAAGTTGACACGGCGGCAGAAAGAGGTTCGGGAAAGAAGAAAAATCAAGGAGTGAGAAGGGCATCTCGGCTGGGATATCTGGATGCTGCTCATTGGTCTCCGTGACATTAGCTCAGTGTCGACTCCACGGATGAACGCATGACCGTTGTCGAGCAGCCGGTCGAGGCCACGGCCAATGGGAAAGATCATCGATCAAGGGGAGGTGTGGTGGCTCTCTCTCTCTCTCTCTCTCTCTCTCTCTCTCTCTCTCTCAGTCTCTCTCTCTCTCTGCACTCCTTCCCTTCTCTCTCCCATAGTCTCAAAAGGCTGCTGCGGGGGGCGCGCGACCGGGATGGGATGGATTGAGGGTGTGCAGAGGCGCGGGATGGAGTGGAGGGATCAGGTGTGCGCTTAGCGAACTCGACCGGCGAAAAAGAAGGGTCGGGAAATCTGGTGGGTGGGGGAAAGAAGAGGGAAGGGTAGGCAAGGGTCAGGGTCGTCGCGGCACAGGCGTCGTGTACATACGGTACCTGGCCTGGGACTCCTTTGGCGAGATACGCCGTTGCAGCAGGCGATGGGAACTGGTCCAAGTTGACGGTCAACGACCAACTCGACGACGTGCTTGGCGGCCTGGAGACTCGACTGACTGGGCCACTTGTTGGGCTTCATGGGTTTGGAGAGATGAGCAGGTCCAACGAGGACCAGGCCCGGTATCCGTAGCGGCAGGGGAGGAGACGGTAACGGGGGACGGGCGGGCACAGAAGCGATGGGTATGGTATGGTAAAAGTTGTGGGAATTTGGGCCCTCCGGAACGGCCATGGGACTTTCTCGCAAAGCAACGAAGACGAAGAAGATGGGTAATGGGTAACGACGGGTGACGGATGAGTCCCGACCCCGGCATACCGCCTGTGGCGACCAGGGGCCCGGGGAGGGGGAGATGGGAGAATGAGCAGATCCCCAAAGTAGATCTCCTCTCGCTTGTGAGGACGCACCGTACCGTATCGAAACCACCCTTCACCTTGGTCTCGAAGCCTGAGAAGAAGTGGTGCGCGGTCAGGGTGAAGGAACTTACGCGGCGGCCGTCTTGAGTTTCCCCCCGAAAGCTCCAATGGAGAGGGGGGCCGAGGCCGAGGCCGAGGCATTGGTGAGAAAGGAGAGACAACAGGTCTAGCTAGCTATGGCGGGGACCTTTTCTTGGGTACAGCCATGTTTTGGAAAAGAGGCACAGAGAGGAACAGAAACAGGAACGCGCATGTCTGCTCTGCACGTACTGTAGCTGTGGCGCACAAGACGCACGACGCAAAGATGGGACGACAACAACCCCCACTAGAAAATATGTTCGTCCTGGACTCCTGGGTTGGGTTGGGTTGGGTTGCCAGGGATCGATCGCATTACTCCTTCTCAAAAGCCGCGGTTCCACCTCCAATCTTGCGTGCACGCATGTCGATACCTTAGCTCATGCTGTGTTGTATGAGATTCTTAGCGTGTGTGGATATTGTTGAACGGACACGGCGGGAACGAAGCTGCTGTTGAATTATCTTCAAGGAACTGGGGTTTCTTGTTGGCTTTTGTCTGCTAGTCCTGCCGGGCGGTATCTGGCGTCAGTTATCTGTAGTGGTCGTACTCGAGCCTCATTATAAGGTACGGATAGAGGTGCTACCGAATTAAAGGTAGTAGTGCTGGGCCGGTTTCTTAGGTTCTTTGGTTCGCGGCTGGCGGTTTGTTAGTTTGGGGCCGCCAAACCTCGAGCCAACAGGTTTCTGGCCTCGTTGTTTTGGCCCCAGGAACGAGACTAGACGAATCAAACGACAGCCCAGGGGGCGGGAGGCGGTCAGATTAGATGAGGCCCTCTCTGCTGCTGCTGGCTGCTGGCTGCTGGCTGCTTGCTGGCCCCAGGGTCCCGGGGCGGACGAAATGGAATTAGTTTCGTGTCGTTCTTCTGGTTTGACAGCACGGCACTTGTAGATTGATTGCAAAAGCGGCAGGGACGAACTGCACGGCGGACCTTGTCCGGAACGTCCGTAGCGTAGGTTCATACCACATTCTCCACGTGCCCATGATTCGATCGTGCGTGCAGGCGAGGGAAAAAGAAAGAGGGTTTAAAAAAAGGCCAACTGGGGCCCGGGTCAGTTCATCTATGTCAGGCTGGAGAAGCGCCATGCTCGTCAATGCCGTGTGTGGTGCGTGAGTGAGTGACTGTGTAGTGTAGGGAAGTACTCGTAGGAAAGACGGGAAGACGAAGAGTGTGGCCAACGGCCCCGACTTCCCAAGAAGACAAGACTGATCTGAGGAGAGCTAAGAAAGCTAAGCAGCGTTGCAACGGACGATGCTGGGTAAGGTAGCTACGAATAGCTAACTTGGCTGGAGGAGTATCCGTAAGTTACTCCTACCTCCCATACCTTACCTTGGGTACGAATAGCTTCTTACACAGAAGTCTTGGTTGGAAAGCTGCCCGAAAGAGCCGTAGGCTGAAGACGATACCGCACCTTCCTCGAGCCATCCTCGGTGGAGTCGGGTGCAGCTGACCCGGACCTTACCTTTCTCACACTCTCTCAACCTTTACCCTGCCATCACAAGAGTCAATACCACCACCGCCTATCCTGAGCTGTCCTAGCGAGCGAAGCTGTGGACGCCTTTCTGGCCGCCTTACCACACGGTTTCCGAGCTGCCATGGAGTGCTACGCTGCTCAGGCTAGCACCGAAGAGGAACGAAGCGCCCCCCGTCGCGTTCTCGAAGCTGTCCCCCATGCCGAGCTACGAATCCGACGTACGTCCCATTTCCCTCCGCCTCAGGAAATCCACGCTGGCCGTGTTTCAGCATTTCAACTACCCAAGATGCTACGTCATTCCGATGCGGTGACGGAATTGGGGGGAACCAAGAACGAGTGCCGAAATTAGACGTCAGTCCTGGCGTGAGGTCATTTTCAAGCTTGCTTGCTCTACGCAACTTGTTTTCCGAGTCCAAGGTCTGATGGGTGCAAAAGGAGCAGCCGTCAAGTTATGCATCTTTGACGATTCATGTGTAGCCAGCCGCCTGCCCGCCCGCCTCAGGCCACTCTTGTCATTGTGGTACAGGCAAAAAGGCTAACTTTGCCAATCTGCTGCCGCTCCGGAGGGGTCAGCAAAGAGGGACGGAGCTCGGAAGCAAGGAGCGTGGTCGACCGAGCCTAGAAGACGAGAAAGAGGCAATGGAAGGGGAGATCTCTCTCTCTCTGTCTCCTCAGCAAAATGCACCACCGACACGACGAACCAGAGACGCTTCTTCGGGGTGGAGGACACACATGACACGCCCCCAGTTCTCATTTTCACTTGCTCGCTCACTGCTCGAGGTCCATCACCGGGGGCGTGGCAGTAAATTCGCGCTCTGGGCTGCACTGCACTGCAATCTGCACACTGCACAATGCTTCTGCTGCTACTCCTTCATGAACGAAGACAGCAGCCAGCAGCACAGCTGCCGCCAAATGTCCGTGCTCAGATTTGGCCGTAGAAGGCTTCCATCTGGCATGCTCCGGGGGACAGGGATGGGTGCCAGAGTTTCATCCTGGGCGGGGGTTTTGCCGACTGTGTTGGGCGGGAGCAGCAGAGCAAATCGCGAAAGGGTATCTCCTCGTTCGTCATCCAGGGGTAAACGGGCAATCGTGGTGGGAGTGGGTGGCTCCATCAGGCCAGCCGCTGCCACTGGCCGGCCACAGACACCGACACCGCCAGGCCGGCCTTCTTCTTCTTGTTGTTGCCGCTGCTGTTGCTGTGCCCCGGTATGATGAGCAAAGGGAGATGTGCATGGGAACGGGGTGGATGCGGTCGCCTCCTCCGCGGACCTTCAAGGGCCAGGGGCGGGCGGGTGATGAGCAGATGAGCAGATGAGCAGCAGCGAGCATCAGCGCAAAGACCGTCCATTCGTACCGGCAAGGGAGAGACACGGCAGAGGAGAGACACCCGCAAGACAACACCAGACGAGACCACCCGTGGTGCAGCGCAAGCGAGGGACATACATGGCTGGCGTTGGTGGCCTTGGGAATTTTACCAGTGCCGGAGCCACGGATGGCCTGCGACAGAGTGCCTTGCCTACATACATACAGCCACCCGGCACTGGGCCGCAGGAAAGCTAATCCCGTCCATCTATCCCGCACCCAAAATGTAGAATATCTGTAAGGATGGCCCGAAGCAAGACACATCCAAGACACCGCGTGGGCGTGGAAGCCGCCAGCAGCAAGAGGAAGTCGTCGCTACATGTCGCCGCACGCGATGACGAGGCGGAAAAAGTACTTTGTTACCGTCCAGAGTTACATCCATCCAGCGAGCAAGGGGGGTGGTGGGGAGGCTCTCCCGCGGTCTGGCCTGATGGCAGACGGACGACGCAATTGGGGGATCGAGAGTCAACGATGCCGTTGTGTTGCTTTTTTGCAAATCTCATGACGATCGGTCCTTTCACGCCCTCCTGATACCCGTGCCTCGCAGACCGCTCACCGGGGGGTGGTCCGGAGCCTGGGATGGGGGGACAGATGAGGGATGAGGGATCCCCGTCCCCTCCTCTCTCTCGTCATCGGGATGCAAACCGACGGCCTGGCCAAACAGCAAACGTGGGCGCTGTCTGGCCGGCAGTGGATCGCGTCGTGCGGTGGCCGGGTCCTCCAATTTCGCGCGCGCAGAAGAAGGTGGGAAATGCACCTCCGCGACGGCCGGCCGGGGGATACGCAGTAGATGGGGTCGGAGACCCAACGGTTCAACGTCCAGCCAGTGACGACGACACGCGCCGCCCGTGGAGAGCGTTGCTGCAGCTGCAGGTGCCGTCAACGTCAAAGCGAGAGAGCCGAAGAGAGAACATAAGACGACAAGACAGATTTGACAGGAGATGGGCGCCTGCGTTTCCAAACTTTGCTCAATTGTTGGATTGCGGGTGCGGGACGAGGTTACGTCTGGTGTGGTGGCCTGGTGCCATGCCTGTGTTGATCCCAAGGGCAAAGTCGAGATGAGAGGAACGGGTGATGGGCGTCAGGTATCAGGCGCACATCAATGATCAGGCCCATCCATGAGACACGGGCGCGCGGGTGGGAACCTTTTGGATGATGGAGTACTGCGTGCAGAGTGGTGGAAGACGGTTCGCGGACGCCACATCCGTTAATGCAAGCAAGCAAGCTTGGTGCTGGTGCTTGCTTGACATTGACATTGACATGACATTGGCATGCTTGCTTCTTTGCTTCTTGCTCGAACTCTGCTTGCCTTCGCCTCGGCTTGCTTGCGGCTGCTGTTTGGTGTTGCCATTGTTGCTGTTGCTGCTGCGGCTACTGCCATCACCTCTAGTCAGCCCGCTCAGCTCGCATCTCGCATACTTACCGAGGAGTACAGCAGAAACAGAGACATACATGGCCGGGAACCAGGGACCTCAAAGAAACTCGATCGGGTCACCGTTGATCCTAGATTACCTGCGAGTGCGGGCACATCACGCCCTCTGCAGACGCTGCACTTGCTGCTGCAGCGCGTCCCCATCACAAACCAAACCTCCACCAACAAGAGCAAGATGCCAAGAAACAACAACCTGGACTCGAGGTACCTCGGCGTCCCGACAACAGGCAAGTCGGCGAGCGTTGCAAGGCCATTCGCGCGGGCTACCCGAAGTCCCGCTACAAAGCCTCAAGGTACCTGAATCGAGGCTCTCTGAGCACTGAGCAGGCACAAGGAGCAAGAAAAGAAAAGAAAAGGACGTGTGGAGTGAAAAGGAAAACAGCGCCAAATCTGCCGACGGCCCCATCGGGGCTATCAACATGACACACGGGCCTGTCAGGGTCATGCCTGTTCGCTTTTGGCCCAGAGATCTCTGAATCGCTCTGGCCACAGTCGCGCTAGAGAGGCGTGAGGGAGAGAGAGCCACAGAAGGATTCACGAGAAGGACAAGAGCAGGTTCCGACAGCGCGGCAACCGTGGGGCGAGGCGAGGCGAGCAGCACACACACCCAAGACATTTTCTTCGTCCAAACTTGCCCGCCTGCTGCGAATCTCGCTGCTCACTCTCCTCGGCAAGGGTTGTAGAAGTAAGGTGCACGGCGAACCCCACTCCCCTCGTTACAAGTTGCCTTCTGCAATCAAAAGGAGGGACTGCAGACACCACCACGGGCTCCACCTGTGCGTCCCCGTCTTGCGTACCTGCGTGATGTTGCTACAACTTAGCAGCCTTGGCAAAGAACTACACCTAGTGTACTCTGTGCTATCCACCTTTTTCCAGTGAGGCGGAACTTTTGGCGTGTCTCATGTTTTTTTTTGCTCTCGTTCGTTCGTTAGTTCTGCTGACCCTTTTGCGTAGTGTTGTATGGTCATGGAATTTCCGAAAGGAGGGAGGGATTGCGTTGCGTCGTCACATCACAGGGGAAACCTGATAACCCATCCTACGGTATCCTACGCTGTTATTCGATTGGCGATTCTCTCACAGTGAATTCCTCCCCAATGCTTCACCGCAAAGCGTAACGCTGTCCGCGCCCATACGACGACACACCCAAGGAGGAACCCAAGTAAGTGGATTGCGGCAGTTGGGCCCTGGCAACCAAAACAGACGCTTGCAAGGGACGACGACGACGGACGTTCTGTTGAATGACAGGACCGCAGGAACATGGCACACATGAACCGCCAAGAAATCCAGATGCTGTCTGTCCCTGGCTCGCGCGTGCGGCAGTTGGGCACTTCGTACGTACGCACGCACGCACGCACGTAACGCACACACACAGTTGGGTAGTCCGACCAACAGCACCCTTCTCTCTGCTTGTCTGGCCTGCAGTGCAGCAGTCTGCAGAAACAGGGAGTTGCGTGTGGCTTGTGTGTGTGTGTGTGTGTGTGATTTGTACGCGGAGGGGAGAGACATATTCGTAGGGAGACACAGAAGAGCAGAGCATGGATGGATGCTGCAGCACCGGGACGACTCGCCTTTGTCTTTCCCAGCCCCCTTCCTCACATGGCAATCTAGATTTCGAATCGCAGCTGCCCTCATGTCGTGGTGGTGGTGGTCGCGGCGGCGGCTTAGTACCTATGGAAGGCATGCGGTGGTGCGGCGACGTTGCGATGGGAAAGCCATCCCGGACAATGCGGCTGCGGCTACTGGTGCTGCGGCGGCGGAGGAGGAGAGAGGCGGCGGAAGCGGAAGCGGGAACTGAGTCACGACGCCAGACGCCGGCCGCCGTCTGCACTGAACCCTACCCAGCCGCAAGCTGCTGCGGTTGAGAGAGACCAAGGAAGTGGCGGCCTTCTATTTTCCCTGTTTGACGCCCGCTTCTCGGGTCCGTCCCCGTACGACGGGCACCACCACATGTCTCTGCGGGCAGCAAGAATCAGATACCAAGGCACAAGAGGCACACCACCATCACCACCGCATAGTCGCAGCGTGCTTGTTGCTTGCAGCTTCACTCTACTCCATGCGCACAAGAGGGCAGTAAATAGCATCACTCGGTCCACACCGACGCCATCTTCTGGTAGACGGACGGGGGTTTGGGTTGGCACCAGCAGCACGGGCAAGGGTTTGTGTTGGTAGTTGGTTGGCCTGTGCCAGGTCGACGTTGGAACGGAGAGCCGCAGCTGGGGTGAGTGTGAGTGGGCGAGTGAAGGCAGCTAGCCGCGATGGGCTGCAGCTGCGAGAATTAAGCTGCGGTTTCGGGAAAGGTGCTGTGGTGTTGTGTTGTTTCGAAAGGAAGTTCAATGAAAGGAGCGTCTGCGTCAGCCGCCTGAAGCAGCAACAACGTCGGGGGATGGGATCGGGGACGTCTGCCGATGACGATGGCTTACAACCCCTGCCTGGGTCGCCGAGGTGTCGTGTTGTATCGCGTCAAAGACGTGTTGCGGCGCTCCCGCGGCCGTTGCTGCCGGCGGCATGGACGACGGCGGCACACTGGCATCGCATGGGGCAGGAAAGCAGCTCAGGACAGCGACATGAACATGGATCACGATCCGCAACGGTTGCATTATCCCAATGGGTGGATAATCTGTGATCTTGCAACGCCAACGACTTCTTCGGCCTCGTCCTTGAGCGTTTTCTTCGTCCGTCCGTGGGGTGGGTCATCTTTTTCTTTCGGCGGCGGCTATGAATAGGATCATAGGGTTGCAGTGGCATCGGATTCGCCTTTTCATTCCCATTTCGAGGTGAGGAGACCCCGAAGGGCAGCAAGGTACCCAGAATAGGGTAGGGACCCCTTCCATGGTGACGATGGATTCATCGCATCCTGAGATCAACACTAGGACGAAAGAGAAAAAATCGAGTGTCTTGGTCTCCACGTTTGGCAGAGTCAAGACGGTGGAGATGCAGATGCTCGCGCACTCGTGACTCTGGGCAGTTGGTGGTGGGAGAGCTGGCTGTGCTTCGTCTTCTTGTTTTGAACTCACGTGCAAGCGGACCTGAACCTCAGACGCGACGAGGAAGCTTTGCGCGCGTGGCTTGGTGGCCTTTTTTAAACATGCTCTCCGCCACGTTTGGTGATGCTCGGTCTGGATGATGGTCTTTGGGCCTTTGTCAACCGCGTCTTAATCTTCTCGAAGTTGTCTCCTTCGAAGGGGGACTGTGTTGTCAGAAACAGGGATCGCCGGGTGGCCTGGGGGATGCACAAAGTTTCCTCGGGCTCTCTTTCGCATCATGCTGCCCTCGCACGTCCCGTCAGGCAGCGGCAGCGGCAGCGCTGGCGCTGTCAAGCGGGTGAACACTGTTCTGAGTCCTGACCTGGCGTCCTGTCGGCGCTGGCTGGCGGCCGGTCACCGTGTCACACCAGTGACGGGACGAGCAGGTCGGGCGCCGGTTGGTTGGTGCGGCTGCAAGGGCGAACAGGGCTCACCCACGACAAGCCTTTGCGAGTGCCGGCCCTGTTGCCTGTTAGTGTCCCCCCCAACTTTTCCAAGCAGGAGGGAAGTGAAGGGGAAGAAATGGAGTGGTCACCGGTCCAGGTACGGATCTTTGTGGTACCATTACCATGCTCGATTCGACGGTGACGGCAATGGCGAATGCTGATTCTCGCCGTTCCGTTCGATGGGATGGCACCGTAGCGTTGCAAAGGGACCCTTCCGGGGGGTCAGAGACCAAGAGAGGAGCAGACGGGGGGAAGGCTCCTCGGTGTGATGGATCGTGGATACACTGCAAAATTCCCAGTACCTGGGTGACCGAGACGGCGGCGCCTATCTGTGCCTATCGCAGAAGTGTGTTCCGTTCCTGGCGCCAGCACAATAGAGCCCGGGCGCGGCTCCGTTACCATCACCATGACAAGACGGAGCGGCACCCTTTCAAAAACCCAGCCAGCAGCCAGCGTTCCTGTGGAGACGCAGGGAGACGGCCGAAGACGAGATGAGAAGAGGACATCAGAAAGGATTTCAAGGGGACCCAAACACCGCTGGTCCATGGCCGCCAAGACTTTTCTGCGTGGGTTTTTGACAAATGCGGTGTGCGGATTACGCTACGCTGTCGGTGGTCACTGGTCGTCGTCGTCGTCGTCGGCCGTCCATTCAACACAGTCACGCTCATGATTTGATTTTTTGGTGAAGAAGAGCGACGAGTTCGGACATGGATGCAACCCAGGACGAGGACCACTCGCGCGACTGGAGCGCGGTGGAAAGCAGCCCAAACCAAATGAGGCAATTCGAGAGAAGGCACCCCTGGCGTAGCCATGGTGCGGTGCGGGATGCGGATGCGGATATCTCGCCAGCAGAATACGGCAAAATCAAGGGGCGGCTCATCCTGGAGAGATCCAGAGAGAGAGACAGCGAGTGAGCGCATCGGCCAGTGGGCAGCAAAAGTAAAATTCATCTTGAAGCCGAGCCGAACACCTCGTGCAAAGGAACGAAGAGAAAAAGGGGTCCGAACCTTGCGCGGGAAGTTTACTTTTGCGTGCATCTGCTCATCCTGTGCGCGGTATCGGACGTGACGGGGATGGTTTCGGGAGACACTGGCCAGCAAACTTTCCGTCGTCTTCTTCTTGTCTCCCTTGGCCTGAAAATCAAATCCCGGCGGAAGCGGTCTGGACGCCATCGAACGGACACGGCACGGCAGACTGCTCGAAAACAAGGACGTTGAGTCGCAAGGCCCGCCGCAGGCAGAAGAAAAGGGCCACTGCCGGTGCTTCACATGGACGGGATCCGGGACATGGTGCGATCTTGATAATTACGGAACCTGCTGGATCGCTATGCCGTACCGTCTTTCTGTTGCACCGGGTTTTCTCGCAACAACAGAGCAGCAGCAGCAGCAGCTTCTCCGCAAAAGACAGACATGGTCTTACGTATCCATCAACCCACCTATCCGTACCGCGCGCCGGAATCGTCCAGAGTGGTATTCGGTCGTCGGCGGTGATGCTCCGTTGCGATGGGCGTGTCCCTTCCCGACCCCGGCTCACCGTTGCAACGCCGCTGCCGGGTTGAGGTTCGCATGCCTGCATCGAATCCGGCTAGGGGGACGGTATGCGGTTATGCATATATGCAAACGTGCACGTATCCGGGGGACTGGATATGTCGGTCCGACATTGCTAAGCCGCTTACAGAGGTAATCCTGTATTAAGCCTCGACCCAGCCAGGCCAGGTAATGCTAGTGGCCTCATCCCAGCTGGCGCCGATCGGACGACGTGTTGGGCAAGGTGGCATCCGAACGGCCAGCAGGCATTCCCGGCCCTTCCAAGGTTCCAGGACAGCGGCCCATCCGGGAACCTCTTCCAGCTCCTCGGTCACGGAATTACGCATAGCCCCGACAACGAGCATCACCCCAGTACAACGGCAACACTTGCGATCACGCCGCAGCACTCAGCACGCGCTACGCTGTATCCGTATCGCGGCAGCGAGTATTCTAGCGCCCCAAGGCTGGCTTCTCTGCTGCAGCAGGCTCTGCCCTACTCTTATTGTTCATGTTTTGCATAAGGTGCCAACCTGACAGCCTGCAAATTGCACTCTACCCTACCCGCTCACTAGACATGTATTTGAAATGAATTGGCATCGGCCGGGCCTTTTCTTAGGGGATTTTGTTGTTTTTTCCCAAATCCCCATCGACTAATCATCCCGTCCGCCGCGCCGCGCCAAAGACAGACCAAAAAACTGTATTTCGACGAGAGGGGGGTTGTTCCGAAGAATCAGCCCTTTTAGACTTCACTGCAGAGATTCTAAGGGTCTTCGAGACGCCGATCCCTTGGTGAAACCGGGCACCAGGTTTTGTGCTGTCCCTCCCATCCTCCCACGTCCGTCTTACCGCGGCGTCAAAATGTCGAGGCGAGGCAAGGCGTCTTATCAACTATAGACCGCGGATGTTGCTTTAAGTTACAGTTACGGATGGCCGTGTGTAGGCGAACCATACGGACGGGATGACAGAAGCGCGAAGCGTCTGGAAGGACTGGAAGAGATGAACCGAGCCAAGCTCCCCAATAACAGCCTTGCTCCGCCAAGTCATGCGAGGCTACTTCCAACGTCTGGCCCGTCTCAACCAGGCACCTTCACACACTACACACGCTAAGCGCAACGGTCAAGGAGACGCCGACGGCGAGAGCGAAGGGCTCCAGGCTAGCGCGTGAACCTGTCAACGACGACGACGTCGCGCGCGCCCGTCGATATCGTTCTCGTCTAACCAAACATGAGCCACCACAAGTCCCACTCCCGACTGTTCCCCCGTAAAAGATCCTATCCGCCCGCCCACCCCACGCCCGCACCGCTCGTGATGCCTTTCCGTGAGATGAGCTTCTCGTCAAGAAAGTGGGCGCGTGAGCGAGCGCGGGCAGAAGAGTTGACTCGTGAGAAAGGACGGGGCCGCACTTCGCGATGAGACGGGGAAGAAAGGGACAACATGCGAGTGCGGGCCGGGACAACTTTCACCACGCTCGGGGAGGACCTCAAGGGGTGGATGGGGATGCGACGATGACGGGCTGTCGAGAAAGAGGAAAAGTCTGGGCATGCAGACGCACCGGGCAGATTATCGATTTCACCTATCCCAGATACCAGAGCTTGGCATCGTGGAGCCTCCCCGTTCCTGACTACTCTCGCGTCGTCGTGGCGGGATCGTTGGATACTGCGGTGCGGATAGGTATTCCCGTCTGAGCTTTGAGGGTCGTGGCCTCGTGAAACGATCCAAACACCATTGATCATTCAACTTCATTTCCCTCCCGCTGGAGTTCCTGGGGCGGGCGAGCTGGATGAGGCATGGGCTCGAACCTTCTTCCTGCGCGCCTTTGCATGCGCGGCGACTCAGGTCCTTGTCCGTTCTGACGGGACGCAACGCAGAGACGTGCTCGAGTCTTCACACCTGTATGTCTAGCCCTGTCGGTATGGGTTGACATCCATTGTGTGAAGGTGGTGGAAAATGGAGACATTTCTCTCTCGATGGGTCCCTTTCTTTTACCCACAAGTGTCCTTCTCGCGCGAGGCTCATCGGGTCATCCTCCACAATTGGGTGGGGTGGGCGACAGTGGTGTTGAGTCGAGGCTCAGGTAGCAGCGTGGTGGAGGGCGTGGGCCGGTCGCTACTTTGTGCGGATATCGCCAGGGTTACTTGCAGCGAGCGAGCGGATAGCTATTGAGGCCGGGGCAAGGCTTCTTGCTATGCTATCACGAGAGGATAGTGACGGGGTTGTCGTTGGGGGGTGGTATCCGTTTGACGGCATCCGAGGAGTCCTTCGGTGTGCTGGCTTTGGAATTTGATTTTGATAATGTTTGAAGATGGGTGACAAGTGACAACACGGTTAGCTGCCTAGCGCCAGATTTCATTTGAAAGCACCGGCCATTTTCTTCCCCCTTCTTGCTTTTTCTTGCGGGTATCTCATCGTCTAGCAAGCTAGCAGCTAGCTAGCTCTGTCCAGGTTCCAGTTTCCAGATCCCGGACCAACAGAGACTGGCTGCCGGCCGCCGGTATTAACAGACTCCACCAGTCGGGTTTGGCTTCACTGCCGGATCCTTTCTTTTTTTTGTGTTGTGTTGTGTTGTTTTGGCTGTTAGCTCCTTGCGTGTATGGGGGGGGGGGGCGGGGGGGGGGGGGGGGGGGGGGGGGGGGGGGGGGGGGGGGGGGGGGGGGGGGGGGGGGGGGGGGGGGGGG
>JAKMXC010000952.1:0-14115 GCA_025328345.1 Colletotrichum sp. SAR11_59 | reverse complement strand
CCCCCCCCGCCCCCCCCCCCCCCCCCCCCCCCCGGCCTTGTACGACAGGTACACAACTTACAGTGCGCAGCAGTCTTCAATATTGCCCAAGGTCCAGTTCATGACGGCAATTTGCACAAAGACTGCCCAGATGGTAGCGACGACCTGGCACCAAAACGTGATGCGTGGAGGGATTTTCATGTAGTGAGCCATCTTGAGATCGCCTGAATACGTTTGTGCCTGACCAAGGGTAATTGTGCTGTAAACTTTGAAGATCATGACACCGATAGGCTTTCCTGGAATCATGAATCCAGCCAAGAACGGGGAGAGCACGTTGAGGGCGAGCGGCAAGTTCGAGATGGCCAGAATCGTGCAGGTTGGGACGACGAAAGCTGTCGCCAGGAAGTTCGCGACAAAGAAAGCCCACCAGGGTAGTTGCGAGTCCCATCCCTCAGCCGTAGCCAGACCAAGGCCGACGGCAATGACAAGAAGGACAGCATACCACCATTCAGGCGCATCGCGATATTTCTTCATAAGCTTCATATGGATATCGGGCTCCTGGTTGCGGGCCGTCTTGAGTCGGTACCAAATCTCCTTTCCGTGGAAAAGACCAGTGTGAACAATCGCTGCGGTGAGAGCGGCGAAAGACAGACCATAGTTGAGGGCAAATGTTGGGGCAAGGAAGAGGGGCGAATACTCTTTGTATTTCGCCTCGTCAAATGTGTATCCTGCACCAAGGATCTTGCTCACGTTATAGCTGCCTTGGGTGTTATCGTACGTCTGCGAGGTGTTGATGGGTAGGTATTCCGAGAAAAGGGCGCCTGTGTAGGCGATGCCGATGGTCGGGAGGATGACGAAGACGAAGAGCCCAATCAGAACGTTGATATGGGTATGCGTCGGAGATAGGAGAGGATCACCAAGATACGCGGAGACGTAAGTCCAGTCAAACGTGATGGGGATCAGCGAGAGGCCAGTGAAGCCTCCGAAGAGTTGGTTCACCACCACGTTGTTCGGCTTAATCCATGTGATGAAGGCGAACACTGACAGGCCTTGCCAAAGGACGCCAGGGATCCAGTAATAGACGAACATGGCTCCCAGGACGTAGAAGAAATATCGGTATCGGCTGATGACCCAGCCATTGCTGTGCGTGCCGTCGCTTTTGCTCTTATCATGCAGGGCGTAAAAGAGGGATGTGTTGGCGAACTGATTTGGCCAGATCATAGCAGACGGCCAGACGAGGAATCTGCGGCAGAGACCTGCGAGACCGATGCCAATCAGCTGAGAGCTGAGTGTGAAGAGCAGTTGGAAGCCCCATCCCAGGTTGATATCGTAGAAGGGCTTGCCCTGAAGTGCGAGAAGGGCGTCGGTGCTGTAGGCGTAGCTGATCGAAACGTTGGACATCAGGGTGATGACTACGTGCTCCTTAATTGTGAAAGGTCCGGTGTTGAGAGTCCATTGAAGGCCGAATGTGTTGAACACCTTTGTCGGCATCAATTTTGCCCACAGGCAACCGATCGGGTAGACTAGCAACTGGACGATAATGGAGGGAAAGTTGATGGCTGGACTCCTGTTTGATAAGTTTAAGTCAGCGATGGTCCTTTGTCGTCATAGAAGTCGCTGTGCTTCGTACCTCATACTCAAGAACATGTTCAGTCCACTGCCGATCGTGACGAAAATCATTCCAAGGACCCAGGCGCGGACCGTGTTCGCGACTTCTTCGCCGTCGGTGTTGCGGACTGCAGCTCTGACCTCTTCGTATGGCGAGTCCTCTGTGAGGATGGCATCGGCGGTGATAATCTCCTCAAAATCTCCATCTTGCAGCGCCTTCTTGACCATGTCGGCCTTCTCAGGGGAAAGATTGGGGTCCCATTGGTGGTCGCGTTGAAATCTCTCCAGGTCGTCGGCCGCTTGGGACACGTCTACGCCATGATGCTTCTCATCGGCGACCACTACGGGTGTCGAGTCGGGAGAGGTCATCTTGGTTGCTGTGAAAGGGTATGTGGCCACTGAGGGTTAGCAGTTCGAGGTCAATTGAGCCCAATGGCTCATCAACTCCTTGAATCCCCAAGAGTCACCGGACGTAGTCGGTCTGCGGGGAGAAGAGGGGAAACACTCGCCATGGCATGAAATGGCCCGACGCGTCCCTCATATAAGTCCATTGGTCAATTGAATCGAGACCAGCTCATCCCCGAAGAAGGAAGTTGCCTACGTCGCCCATGGTAATGATAACGGTCACCCGAGCATTCAACCGTAACGTGCCATGGATCCCAGCTCGAGAGCAATCGTTATCAGAGGCGCGTCTTCCCCACCCAATTCCAAAGGCGGAATCGCTCTCGTTCGTGGTCAGTTATCTAGACCGAGGCTGGGGGAGGGGAGGGTGGAACTTTTGAAATGGCTGCCCGTTTTCCCCGGAAAGAGGGGGGGGAGGGGGAGGAGGCGTTCCCGCTTATCGTCTTGACAGGTCTCGTCCCGGCACGGCGAATGCTTGTCCAATTACCGTCGAAGTCTAAAATCCACCGTTGGGATCCCTTGACAACGGCGGCACGTTGCAACTGCGTGACTGCCTCTCTCCAACGATCCTCCTTACCCCACTGGAAGATAAGGTATCACTAGCATCCGAACCCCTCAGCCGGAACTCTGGGGGCGGATAATATCATTGAATAAAGAAGATACGGACAGCATTGATAAGTCGGAGGGGCTTCCGCGGGAGGGGTCCCGACCAGCAGGGGTATCCGGAGAAAGACCCCGGGCATTGCCGGGAATATGGCTGTAAAATGGTCGAAGCTTTGAATCTCCCCGGACTCAATAACTCGTGGTTATTATCACACTAGACTCGAGTCGTGCTGAAGTAGAAAACTCCCAAACAATGGGCTGTCCGGTCCAGGACTCGTAAGAAAGAAACTCTGCCTTGAATAACTAAGATCATCTGAGAACGCCCGCCCGACTTCCCTTATGAAATGCAATCTGCTCTCCTCTAACCTCCGCAACCCCAGCTCTCTCATACACCTCGTAGAGCCCGTCATTCGCGACAAATTGCACAACTATTATATAATGTGACTGTTGCGGCTTGCCTTGTAAGTCCTTCCCTCTCGCCACAATCACACATTTGAGGTTGGGTAAAGTCCTGTCTGGAGTGTCAAGTTCCAGCTGAAGGTCATTCGAGTCGCCAAACTCCCATACAGGCGCCTTGATCTCACAGACCGCCTCTGCTTCACCTCTCTCTTTCATGCTCTGAGATGACCAACCTCTAAACGGCGAGATGATGTCCGCTTCCCAGGAATATCTGTTGAAGGGAACATTCATGTATCTGATCTCACCGTCGTAAGCCATCCATGACCATGAAGGAACATGAACGCCCCTGAGCAATTCCAAGTCGATCCGATTCAGGCTCCGCTTCGCTCTTTGCCATAGCAAACATCGATGAAAAAAGGTATCAAAGACTCCATGAGCACCGACAGTTTTGAAGGTGCGGATGAGGCGTGTCTCAAGCCCGCGGATGGCAACGGGTCTGTCACCGATCGAGCTAAGTGCTAGCCCCGAGTACTTCTGGTAGAGATCTTGATAAAGCTCAATTTTCATTCCTCGTACGTAGGTGTCGATGGAGTGGGGGAAGTCCGAATCCCCCAGGAACGAGGCTTTCCGGCTGGAAAATCGAAAAGTCAGTCAAGCCCAGGCTAGATAAAAGCAGACTGAGCCAGGCTTACTTTCTCATTTTCGTCATTGTTTCACCCCTTACACCCCTCCCACACTCCCAGTACGTCTGCTTTTCCGAGAAGTAGATTGTGCGACGGGATAGAGCTCGTTCTTGGAGAATCCAGGCGCGCTTATTCAGCTCGCCCTGTTCAATGTCTCGCCCAAAGTCGTCGATCGAGTCGCAGACGTAGTAGGAGCCCCTGCCGGACTCTAACGTAACGCAATGTCTCCATGGTCGAGGCTTTAAAAAGCCATCCTCGGTTCCTCTTGCGCAGCTAGCTGCTAGAGTCGCGTAGGCTGAACTGTAAACCTGTTCCATCAGACGAGATTCCATCTTCCAGTCTTCAGGGTCATCTTGGACGATGCAGAGCGAATCAATCCAGAGGTACCCAATACCGAGGCTTCGTGTGACTTTGATGGCATCTTGAAAGGTTTGGGGGAGATCAGTCATTTTGATTTCCTCCTTGAAGCTTTCCATATTTTTCTTGAGAGTGCAAAATTTCCTATGTTGGTCTGGGGCTCCCCATCGATGCGACAGTGCTAGATATTTCCCCGGGTTCGTTTGCCCACGATCTGCGCAAAGCAATCGGCACGTTTCAAAGCTCTCAGGTCCAACGTCGATAACTCGCGTCGGAAGAAAGGTGGTGTCTGTTATTGGACTACAGTCGTGCGTATCGTCACAGACCCGCATCCAGGTCGATAGTACTGCGATATGCGCCGGACTGCCAGCAGGCGGAAGCATGGGCATGCCCATCTGTGCACCAAGTAGAGGCTTCTCTGAGATTCAGAATTAGCATTGGATGAACAAGCGGAACTGCTATCGTCCTCACCCGGCAGACTGTAGAAGACTGCGACTGGCCGTCCGGGTCTCAGATTTGACGTCAAATAGCTGTTGAACTTCTCGAAATGAATTTCCCCATAGGTCTTGGTTATCATGGGTTCAAGTGAAAAGCAAAGCAGGCGACAGAGATCACAAACTCTCACCCTGTTCGCCAGCGCTTCGAGGTTGTCAGAAAAGGAGAAGCTTCGGGACCAGAGCCGCTGTTGGAGATCTTTGCATTGAGGGCAAAGGTTGGCAGTCGTATTTGTCGATGGTAGTGGGCGAGAGATGTCGACTTCATTGGACAGCTCTCGTGCTGTGTTGATATCCGGGCTACACTCCCATTCATTATCAAGCTGGAAGAACATGGCTGGTCAGAACGTGTAGCTGCTACCAAGACCGCAAGGGGCTTACCGGCTACACAACGTTGAAATATTAGCATGAACATCACAGCACCAGATATTAGTGTGTCAGGCCAGTATTTCGACCTTGAGGAGACATACCGTCTGTTCAGTCGGTGACCATTAGCACAGAACACATGTTGTTAATGGCTTCTGACGTACAAACTAATGAAATGTTAGCTTTTTAGGTACGTTGAGATTCGAAGGTTAGTTGATGAAGCAGAACTCATACCATCTACCCCGCGGAAATCATCAGCCAGGATCACACAGCTTTACACCAGTATGGGCAAACGTACGTACTGTAAATGTCAGTATACAATATTGCAATCCATTGGATGAGGGGCTCTTACATCGTTGGAGTGACCACTGTCATTTGCACTCGCCAAGTCGGCGTTGACGTCTACCACCGGATTGGTTATTGGAGGGGAATGAGATCCTAGGAAAGTTACTCTTCACCTCATGAACTAACGCCGCGGCGGCCTTCCTGTACCTGATTGAAAGACACCCAAGGTATCTCCGTAGCGTCCCGGCCCCCCAGGAGATCTGGCCTGCCAATTCATCCATGCAATCTTTGGCTTCGTGCCCGAAGCATCCTTTAGGATACCGGCCAACGTTTCATGCATCTCGATGGAGGTCGCTCGATAATGAAGGTCGCTGGCGACGTTGCCGTTAAAACTGCTGTTGGTATCCGATCGAATAATGCTTGGGTTATCTGGGCCATTGGCTGAATGCAGGGTCGTGCTGCCTTGGGTACTCGAACTTCCAGATGAATCTGTTCTGGACTTACTTACCTCTATAACTAGCAATCGTGTGCAGATAAGCTCGAGTACCTTTCGAATGGCGGTGTTCGGTGGACATCTTGGATCTCTTCTAATCCAGTCCATCCACTTTTGAACGTCGGTTTTGATCTTGGCCGCCCCAGTCACCCCGGATCCAGTTACATCAAAAAACTGACGGGTTCTGTTCACGGGATGAGTTATGTCCTCCCCAAACCGAACCAGTACGGCCTTTCCGTACAAAAGCCAAATGAGGAATTCGAAGTAGATACAGCCGATGGACCAAATATCGTATCGTCGTGATCGAGGTCGGTTCTTCGTCAGCAGCAGTACAGCTTCCGGTGGCTCGTACATGACCGTTCCGTTCAATGTACGTGTAGCTTCGTTGCGCATTTCGGTTGCGAGAGTATGAACCTTGGCTAGACCAACATCCGCAATGACAAGGAATGGTTGAGCAAACGGATCGGAGCTTTTGTTGTCTTCGAAGCAAAGAATATTCTCGGGCTTCAAATCCCCGTGTCGGCATGTGGAGTCCTTTGCTGAATGAAGCTTCCTTATCGCACCAGCTAGGCCACAGATTTGGCCAAGAACCCATCCGACAAAGTCCGCATCGAGCTTGCGAGGAGGCTCCCTTCCCCAGTAGTCTCGGAGATTGCCTCCCCCTGCCCACGGGAAAACAATAAAATATTGATCGGCTCTCGTGTAAAAAGCGATCGCCTTGATGAGATGTGCGTGTTCCATTTCTCGTATCATCTCCAGAACATCGGCTTCGGTCTCGGCTGCGCGCTTGTACTCGCTGTCGTTCATGTTGACACTTTTCAACTCTTTCACTGCTACAATCGGATGGCCATCTTTATCAACCGATAAGCGCTGTGCTGCTTGTTAGTTATAGGTCCAGACCCTCACCGTAGCATCAAGCTACACGGGAATAATTACGTCTAGGGATCTTTGCACTTACGAGTTTCGAGCTTGTCTTGAAATGAGATCGATGAATGGACCACTTTCCCACCGTGCTGAAATGACTTTCTCTATGCCCGCCTGATTGCTTCAGAAACGGCATACGATGTTCCGGGAGAAATGTGTAACTGAACTGACGCTCGCTGAAGATGGGCCCGAGAAATTGCCACTGGGCGTCGCAAAAGATATCAGGTACCACCTCTTCTCCCCATACATCGTCAGAAAAGACCTTTCTGGTGATATCAGAGTTGCGTTTCTGGTTGGTCCATGTCCTCACGGTGCCGCTAGCGTCAATATAGAGGGGTAGAATAGAATCAACAAAGTTGTGCTCGTAGAAAAGTTCAATCAACCTGACTTGGCCAATGTAAATAAGAATCGCAAAAACTCTTCTTGCCTCAGGCTTTCCACAGACAAATGAGGCAATCTTCGATATTGTCTCTTGGGATCTGCTCTTTCGACGAGCTAGAGTGTTCGTGACTACCTGCTTGGTGACTATTTCCGTCAGAGCAGAGTACGGGAGAAAGGTGCCACTAGATGTCCCTGCAGGAAGCTGTGCCGCTCTCAACTCGCCCAGAAGTGCCTTCATCTCGCTGCTATGGTCGCTTCCGCCACTTCCTCTCCGAAGACTGGCGATGGATGATTTCCGCCACAAATGAGACGGAATACTCGATGTTCTTCTGGTGTATATGCTGATTGAAGACCCTCGACGCGCCGTTGGCTTGGGTGAATTCTCTCTAGCCTGGTCTTTGTGATGTTCATCTACTACTGGAGGATTCCGAGGAAGCTTGTCGTGGACATTTGCGACTTGGTGTTTGTGTTCGAATGCTTTTTCCCTCTTCGGCCACCCGCTCAGCTTTATGCTGCGAGTTGATGTGTCTTGGCAATGCTGCCCGTGGGTCCTACTCACATGTGATGAAAACCAATCACTGCCGCATAGTAGTGGTAAGCCTCGCATGTCAAGAACGCTTCTGCGGGTGGCATCGCCTCCACAGTAACAATTGAGTACAATTGGAGATTGCGCGATTGGACTGGCACAGGGAATGCAGCAATGTACTTATGCAGACACATTTTCATGGTCTCACTGGTCGGTGGTGGCCATCTGCACAGCAGATAACGGCTTTCCCCACCCTTCCTCGGGACCACACCCTCCATGACTACATCATTAGTTCTGGTTGCCTTCTGGTATACACCATTCTGCCTGGATCATAAGCCAATTTTCATGCAGGCAAGATTGCATCGTTGGCATGGTTAGACGTGTTCCCGCTGCCTGGGGAATGAAACACGGAGTCCTCAAGAAAAGCTTTATAATTGAAGGCTCGGGGATACAAGGAGTCACTGTGGTTTGGGTTTTTTTTTCATTATGAAGATTTGAAAAGTAGAGATGAGAGATTGAAGATCCAGCCAGAACCCCGAGCTCCATCCCGCCCACGCAGATGCCATCGTCCTGTTGGATGATGCCAGGCTTTCATGTGCCAGCAAAGCTGGTGCGCCTGGTTCGCACAATGTAAGCCAAAACAATTGAGCCTCAATGTCGGATCGGAACGGAGGCTCTCCACATGCCATGTTTCGAACGGCATCAAATGCTGGTGGTGTGATGAGTGCATACAGCCAGTTTTCACGTACGAATCAGGAAGCTGAAAGCATTGGCCAAGTGTTCATACTAATGCTTTCTCATCCCATCCAAGATAAATATAATTTGATGAACTCACCTTATGCCTTTTGATAAGCGGAACGGAGCATAGAGTTGGAAAGGGGATCCGCATGAGCCCTGGCATATGCGCTGAAATTCCCGGGCGTCCCAAGTTCTCGGTCTGTCTGCTGGTATCCGCAGAAGAAAGGCCAGGTGAGGGGTTGCGATTGGGGATCAGGCTGGGAATGGCATCCACCCACGCATGCAATACGATGACGTGAGTCTGCGCAACGACGTGCGCCTGCAGAAACTCCAGCCAAGAAAGCGGGGTAAGTGCATCTTATCTTTTGACGGAGCCTGCGGACTCACGCAGGCGCCAAATCAGGCTGAACCAAGCGCGTTATCTTTCCTTTTCGCGTAAGGTGTTAGTATGGGAGCCCATCATTGGACCTAGATTCGATTGTGGTGGCTTATTTCCTGCGACATACATGCGAAGGGGGTGCCAGCTGACCCCGGGCCTCCCCGACCGTCAAGCTTTGGGACAGTGGCGCGGCTCGTAATGAGAACTTGGCCGCCTCTCATATGAGTCGTGGATGCATATGTGAGCTGTGCAATGGCTGTGTGAACGCTAGGTCGTTTCGGCGTTATGATGTGAAAGCAACGGTCCGGGGAGACGTTAGAGCTTCTTCGGCAGTTTTGTTTTGACGCTGATTTCACCCTTGGGGCTGCCTCCATGGTTGCCTTCATGGCCGCCTTGATTCCACAGCCCGTTTCCTTACACAGCCTCTGGTCAGATGACATGCTGAGACGTTCATAAGACCGCCGCGACTGTCGGTGGACTGTCTCGTTCCGCTCTACACTCTGATGATCATTGAGTGTCATTCTCAAGGGCGACTCACAGATATGGCTACCCAGCAGGCAATGTCTCCCCAAACTTTGTTACAAAGGCTGAAAAGCTCCCTTCAACATTCATCTGTGGTTGGCCAGAAATTCTTGCCACGCAGCAGTCTGAATGATCTTATTACCGAGGAGGCCGTCAGGAATGAGCTGCCCAGAAGTCTAATGAGCAGGATGTTTTCCGATGGCCTTCCAAGCGAAGTCGTCGAGAACGGCAAACGTCTGTTCGCGATTCTTGTGATGATTGGCGAGCCTCAAGCAATTCGTAAGCTAGTGAGCGATGGTCTCACCGACGACGACTTGCCGTTTGCCAGGCCAGAGCAAGTCGACAGTGGTAGTATCTTGGAATCGAAGAGAAAAAAGAAAGTCAAGTCGTTTCAAGACTGGAGAAACGACGCAAAGGTGGACATATTTTTGGACAAGCAGTGGCTATTTCTTGCACCCGTTTTGGATCTCTCAGGAGGCTCCGAGACTGTGGATGCACAATGTCCGCTGCCTTTCTTGAGGGCAACTGCAGTCCGAGGTACCCACAGCAGTACCGTTTACAAGAGTGAGCTACATGTCGCGCATCAAAAAGGTGCTGGAGTAAGTGATTGAAACCGACGATGCCCTTCCGTTTGTTTGACTGACCTTCGATGCGTGCAGGCGCAAAATTCGAATCTGTTGGTTGCGGTGAAGGTATTTCAAAAGACTGACGCTGATGTCTTGTTCGAGAAGGAAAGGAAAAACCTCCAGAAGACGAGGGGCATCGATGACAGACATCTCATACAGCATTTGTTTTGCTGCGAGCGCAAGCCGTCTTATTTCATTGTTTTTCCGTGGGCTGATGGGGGGAATCTCCGAGACTTCTGGAAACTACACACGTCGGATCAGGGATTTTTGCTGTGGTCGCTACAGCAAATGCTTGGTATCAGCGGCGCGCTGCGCAAGCTTCATGACATGAACTGTCGACATGGAGATCTCAAGCCTGCCAACATTCTTTACTTCAAACACGGCGGCCTAGGAAATCTTGTCATCGCAGATGTCGGGGTTTCGAAGGTGCACAAGTACGCCACGAACCTGAGAGAGGGCGCAACAAATGAGAAGGCGACAACACCAGCATACGAGCCACCAGAGGCCTTTGAGAAGACAAACAAGCCAAGGCCTCGGCGATATGACATCTGGTCCATGGCTTGTATTTACCTTGAGTTCATCGTCTGGATTGTTCATGGTTTCGATGCCGTCGCTAGCTTCGCAAGCAGCAGGGACGAACCTAACGCCAACTTCTTCAGATTCCGCGGTACAGTGCCAGAAATACACCCATCTGTGATGGAGGCGATATCAGCTTTGCGCCATGACCCTCGTTGCAAGGGTGACACAGCATTGGCGGCGATTATCAACCTGATCACGGAGCATCTATTACGTCTTCAAGTCGACGACCGCGTCACAGCAGAGGTGCTTTACAACAAGCTTGATGTTATTGTGCAACGTGCGAACCGCGATCCATCATTCATCATGCGACAAGTGGGCCGCGTTCCTGCAACACCAGATATCTTCCGATCTACGGGTCCAGTCTTTGATGGCCCAACGTCAACCTATAGTTGGTAGTTTAGGTACTGGGACTACCTGTTGTCGGATTTGATTAGGCTCTTGGGATGTTGGCAGCAGTATGGCGATGAGTCCGTGGAGCAATTCAATTTCTATGGTTCACCATGTCGACTTTTGTGGCGTAATAATGCCACTTACATGGTTTCGAATGTTCTTTCTCTGCTCAAACATCGGATAATTTCACGGTATTAGCTTAGTCGATTCCCCCGTTAGTCGGTCTTATTCGGCACAATGAGTTTTGTGTACCTTTTGTCGCGTTATTTTGTCACATACGTTTGCCGATTGTACCTTATTCATATTACTTATTATAGGACAATATCCCATACCAACGTGTGTGCAGTGAAATGATAAGTTAGCTTTTGTACATTACTCGTGGCAGAAGCTCTAGGTCAAGTACCACATACAGTGAACATTGATCTTATAGTGAAGCGATTTGCGTATTCCCGAGGTTGAATCGGAGCTGTACCTGCACGAATGTAATCTTTGCCTACAAAACGAGCACAAGATGACCATCACACATGAACAGCCGGCATCCCTCCGATGTTTCTGGCATCTGTTATGATGTCGCTCAGAATATCCTTACTTCTCGGAATATGTACTCGGTGTCGAACCAGTTCCCTAGTGATTCATCCATGGAGGTTATCTCCAAGCGACCTACTCTCCGAAACGCCCCTTCAGTGGCCTCTGTTTCCGTAAGCAGAAGCGCATACCCCCGTCCCTCATCTGTCTTGCAAATCTCAAGGCTCCATAGAAGAACCAAGTCCTCCTCGAGCCAGTCTTGTTGATGGTCTATCCTGAACGCCATTCTCGGGTCACGAAATACCTTTCCTCTTCCCTCAAGACTTTCTTTGGTATTTGATGCGAGACACCCTGTACCGTTCCATGCTGACCCCTGGCCATGGTCGCTTTTCCAGATCACCCTCCGCAAGTTGCCACGCACCAGCATGAATCCGTCGCTGACCATACCAAAAGGGTTTTCTAGTGTTGTTAAAGTTGTCTGGACATCAACCAACTGGCACGTAATGTTGTCTGGCATTGTCTCGGGTAGCCAAGCCAGAGGCATGTTGAAGGTTGCCCCAAAGCCCGTGATCTCGCCGTTGACGCTTGCCCAAGACCAAGAAGGGGCTATGTATCCCTTGGAATGTTTGGGAGATCCAGTGTACGACGCCGTGGTCCAGAGCGCCTGTTCTAGGAAGTTATCCCTCCATAACCCGGCGAAATACCCATCGACGCCCTTGCTCCGCCCATATTCTTCAGCCAGCGCCGCTATACCTAACAGCTTGTCGCCCTCGACCGTGAGAAAGCGCTCGGAGTAGGACGCAATGAGGTAATTCCAACTTTGTGGGTGATTCATGTTCACATGGATCTTACTCCCAGGATGGAAGGCCCAGTTGACCTCCTCGACTGTCAAATGCGAGCCGCACTCTGATCTGAGGCCCTCTAGACAAAGGAACGTCAGCTCCCTCAGACCATAAACTAGAACACGGGTGGACAACAAAGTCTCCTGAAGTGTCCATCCTCTCTGGAAAAGAGGAGCAATTGGCCTACAGGATCTTCCTGTTGGGACCAGAAGAACGTCCGAAAAGACGTTGTCATCGAATCGGGCCTTCATCTTGATGGGTCGCCACATGCCTCGAGGCCTGAGAAATCCGGTCTTGCTTGTAGCCGCCTCTGATGGCGCTATTGTTATTCGTGAGCTTCGGTAGATCGCGTGCATCTTTGCGATTTCTTTCATCTTGTCATCGTCGTCGTCTTGGATAATGCACATCGCATCAACCCACAAATACGACAGCCCGATCTGAATGGTGACTATGGCAGCGTCCTGGATCGTAGATGGCAAAGCAGAAAATTCGATATGATCTTGGTAAGTCGAAAAGTTAGATCGTATTGTTTTCGCAACTTGGTCTCCGCCCCAGCAGTACGAGAGAGTCGCGTAAGGTGCTACTGGTGGCGTAGTTGTGAGTTTAATCTTTGGGTTCTGGGGAGTCCCTGAAACATGAAGCAGTCTCGTGGGGACGAATGTGTTCGATCGGGACAAGCACTTGGAGTGGCTTCTCTGGCACTCGTGTATCCATTTTTTGACACGACGGTAGCTCAGCTCAGAGTTCGAGACCAGGTTTGGTGGGAGGTGGCCTATTAATGCGCCGGAATGAGGTTGGTGGCCTTCACAATTGTATTAGCACAATGCCTCTTATTGCTTTTACTGGAATGTGAAGTTGGATGATCATACCAACCGCAGGGTAAACCTCATACGTCTCCCCATACCCATCTGTACCAGGTCCCTTCCAGGCGAGTTGAAATAGCATTTCGTTCTTAGTTTCTTCTCGCAAATGTACGTATGCAACTTCATCTCCGCTCAAATCTTTCTGCTGTCTTCTTTTATAAAGTGGTCGCCGTTCTTTTGGGGCTCTCTTGAAGAAACCACAACCAAGTGTCGCCTTTTCCTGGGCATATCGAGCAGTGAAACAGTCTGCAGGCCCATCATGTTGGACGCCTTGATTCAGACCTTCGCTACCTCGGTAAATCAGCCGAAAATGACGAAAATCAATTTCCCACTCGTCACAGTGGGCGCAAGAGTGAGGGGTAAGGGCCGGGTGGCTGGCCATTATCTCATGGAGTTCTAATACGGTTGCGGCATCTTCCTTTGAATTGGCATATCTGGGTTCAACTGAGCCGTCTACTGCGAAGTTCTTAAGAACAATTCGTCTCTTATCTGGAGTCGTGTCTTCTGGACCTGCATCCAGGGACTCGTGTCGGTGTCCTTCACGCGTCTTTGCAGGGAGCCAGGGGTGGCGGCAAGGCTACTTGTTCATCAGAATCAATTGAAGAAGGTGCTTGTATTGTTTCAACTCACGTTGGCTTCCTCCACGCTTCGCTCATTACGGCGCTCAGCTCGCGAAGTCGGCATTTCCAGCAACTCCAACGTGAGAAGCCTAAAAAATCACCCTGGGAGCGAACGGCTGGCGATAGAAGCTCCCAGACGGCGAACGAGGGTCGAGGAACAATAGATCATTGGGAGAGAAAGTGAGGCTAGGAAGTTAGGCCTCAGTGCCGTATTTGCCGCCTGGTATGGCGCCGCTGTGTGACCGGGGCGTGTGCGATAGCCGAGCCAATCGTTACACTCCGTTGCGTTGACAGCGTCCGCCCCCGACTTTGTGGCCCGAAAAAGGCAAAAAAAGGGGTATTTTACTAAAAAACCACTAAATCGCCCTTAACTTCACACTTTAATAACTCTATGCGTACGCAATGCGCGTAAATAAAAAATATATTAATCGATAGCCCTCAATTAGGTGATTATAATGATATCTTTTTTATTCTCGCGCATTGCGTACGCATAGAGTTATCTAAGTGTGAAGTTAAGGCTGATTTTGAGGG
>JAKMXC010000951.1:0-14138 GCA_025328345.1 Colletotrichum sp. SAR11_59 | reverse complement strand
CCTGCCGCCGCCCGCGCCCCCCGCCCCCCCCCCCCCCCCCCCCCAAAAAAAAAAAAAAAAAAAAAAAAAAAAAAAAAAAAAAAAAAAAAAAAAAAAAAAAAAAAAAAAAAACAGTTACCTGTCTGCACGTATTTTTTAGCGCGAACGCGTGTGTATCCCAGTCCGGCAGCCGCTGTCGCGGTCTCCACTCATAACCCAAGACTGGCTGTTGAAGGACACCCGGGTTACTGTCGCGCAGCACGGCACCCCTGGTCCACTAGCTGCTGTGCCCACTGACCACCCACCCCCCTCCGAGGCTCTTCCCCCCAAAATCACTCTGGCCTCGCATCAAATCAGTAATGCCGCTAGTGCCTGTCGCGTCCAGCTACAAAAACCCAGTTCACCCCCCCCATTCTTGTCCGTCCAACAACATCTCTCTCACTTCATCAACCAGCCTCACAACCCGTCGTCAGACATCGCATATCTCAACCACTTCCACCACCACAAATTTCCCACTCTCCTCCAAATCAACCGCAAAAATGCCCCCCAAGGCCGCAGACAAGAAGCCCGCCTCCAAGGCCCCTTCCACTGCCTCCAAGGCCCCTGAGAAGAAGGATGCCGGCAAGAAGACCGCTGCTTCTGGCGACAAGAAGAAGCGCACCAAGTCTCGCAAGGAGACCTACTCTTCTTACATCTACAAGGGTAAGCCTTTCCAGCTTTCCATGTTGTGTTCGCTCGCGACGCGTGCACAAGACGCGCATGAGTTGCACTCCACATCGCTAACACGAAATAGTCCTCAAGCAGGTCCACCCCGACACCGGTATTTCCAACCGCGCCATGTCTATCCTGAACTCGTTCGTCAACGGTATGGAAATTTCACTTCGCATCGCAGGCGCGTCATTCTAACATACACGCAGACATCTTCGAGCGTGTCGCCTCCGAGGCCTCCAAGCTGGCCGCCTACAACAAGAAGTCCACTATCTCCTCCCGCGAGATCCAGACCTCGTGAGTTATTCGCTGACCCTGACACGTATCCATTTGGCTGACCACTCCAGTGTCCGTCTCATCCTGCCCGGCGAGCTGGCCAAGCACGCCGTCTCGGAAGGCACCAAGGCCGTTACCAAGTACTCTTCTTCCACGAAATAAGGGATGCTTGCGCTGCTTTTCTTTTCGGGCATTGGATTTTACTTGGCATTTGGGTGTCATGATGAGACCTGCCAAGGTTCCCAATATCCTTGGAGTCTCTTAATGCGTTACGGATGGTTTGCTTTTATTGGGGGCAATGTCTTCACGGTCAAACGGGGTTTGCGGGCTGTACAATACACCTTGAGAAATAGGGTTTTCGGACGAATGAATTCGTGCACATGAACACAACACCTGGACCTTGGTGTTTGAACCTTTCTGAATTTACTCTTGCAAGCCGCTGACTTAGCGCTGGCTGGTCTGGTACACCTGGTCGTGTGCCATTCGATACCGCTATACGGGGCACAGCATCTCCCGAAAGCCGGCGAAGCATGTTATCCTAGACCCGCCTTGCTGCGCTTGACGATGTGGGCCACTGGCTGCAAGATGCCCTTGTTATTGAGCGCACCGAGGGCGGTGCCGCTGCTCCAGCCCATCTTTTCCAGCATCGCCCGCCCCTTGTTCTCCTGGCCCAGTTCCGGCGCCGACCCGCCCACGACTTCCCCATCCCGATAGATAACGCCTGCATGTCCGCCGCCTCCCCCACGACGCGCTGATTGTTTTTGGACGGCGGCTCGGAGAGTATTATCATTGCGGGGGAAATACTTGCGACCGACACGAGCGATAGCGGCGTCAAACACTTCCCCTGCAAACTTGGCAGTCCTAAAGGTGCGATGAAGCATGGGGCGACGTTGGTCGCCTGACCCGGTTGACTTAGATTTGATGTTGAACTTGCTCGCCAGCTCATGAATAACTTTCCGGGCATGATTGTCCATAGGAGGTAACGTGAGGCTGCGCGCTGCTGTCAGTTTTGGGGTCTGTTGAAAACAAGTCGGAGAGGTAGCAACTGCCGACTTACATGGTATTGGTGCCGAGGAGAAATGTCCGAAGTTCATCGGCAATCTGGTCTAGACCCATGCCGTGGGGATACTTCACCCTCAAGTCTTCAGGGTTGACATTCTTTCCAAGCAGGCCTTGGGCGCGCAGGGCCTGTCGCTCTCGGTTTCTTTCGGCCTTCTTTGTGCGGTCATTCTTCCAAGCCGCCAGCATCTTCTCCTCAAGCTCCGAATCAGATATGTCGAATACTGGAATCCTATTTTTAGCGCCCTTGCCCTTCTTACGCTTCAAGGCAGGTCGATCCCAATCCATAAAGTTGAAGTCATCGATCTCACCAGCAAATCGGTCTGCCGCTGAACGAAATAGATCATCCTCATCGTCTTCCTGATCGCTGATTTCGCTGGGTAGAATTGCCTCTTCACCATGGGATGCATCAAATGAACCCAGATTAGGCAAGTCTGTGTGGAGAGAATCTCGTAATGCATTGTTGTCGCATGCAACTTTGCCTTTCCCGGCCTGGTGATCTTTGGGTGCGTGGTCGGCAATTACGTCGTCGTTCAAATCATCGGCATCGGTTGCTATCTGCGCCTCGCTGCCATCATCCGACAAAGATTTTGCCTCCTGGGCTGCGAGGGTATCGAGAGACCCGTCGATACTTTCAAATTCGCTGAGGGAGCCGCCCAGGTCTCGTCGAGAATATGCGTCTGCCGGTAGAAGGCCTTCGCCATCACCATGCTCGCGCATGTTAGCAATGTAGTCTGCAATCAACTCCTCATCGTCAAGACGTCTTGCTGCTCTTGCGCCTCGAGGTTGTTCGCGCTCGAGGCTGAAACTGTCGTCTGCCGAGCCCTCAGTATCACTATTGCTTAGTAGGACGGTCTGCTCCATGGCCTTGATCTCCGTACATATTCCATGTAGGTTGAAAGGCTTCTCTATCCCGCCGGAAGCTTCAGGAGCAGCCTTATTACGGCCTTTGAACAGAATGACTTCCTCGCTCGAGTCGGACGCGGCAGGCGAGGCGCATCGGAATTCAAAACCAACGGCGACATTGTGCTGCAAGTCTCTGTCACCTGTGACATCAAGAAAATACGGCAGCGACTCGGACGCCTGCTCAGGCGGCTTGGGGGCGGGATCAATCTTGAGATCTGGAAGAGCAGTGGCATCCGGGTCCGTTTCGTCTGTAGATGTCGCCATGGAGGTTTCGTTGTCGGTTCCTGGCAATTTGCCATTAGTCTCGTGGAGCTGTGTCGCGTTGTCTCGAGACTGCAGGATCAACTTGTCGTGCGCTTTGTTTTCGAGTTGAGCAGCCTCGGCTTTGTGCAAGATCTCTTGTTCCAGTTGCTTAAGGGGCTCGATAGACCCGGTGCTGACAAATTTGACAGGTTGATGTCGTAGTCTCGTATCGGCACTCCAGGGCGAGGAACGGTGCGCGGTGCTACGGGCCTCATCCTGCAACGTAAACCCTGGAACAAAGGCGTCAATCTTGGTTTGCGGCACATGAATCCGTCAGCTGGGAACAGTTTCAACTGACCGGTCGAAGCAGCGTTGACTGAGGCAGAATACCGATCCGTAGCCAGACTAGGTCGCAATTGAAAAGACCTGCCTGACAGTGCTCTCGCACCGCCTCTCTTGCCACGACGTGGCATCACCTACGCGTGAACCACTGCTGGTCGGGAAAGCTGTGGCTTTGTTTGTGATTGAGAGAATTTTCATGGAAGAAGCCCCGTGAGAGGGCCTCAGGAAACGAAACTCGACCTTTTCCGAAGCTAGGAAATCCAAACCTTCGACCGTCGATGGGAATCGTGGGGAGGGGAGGGGGGGCTCTGACGCAAAGAAAAAATGAAGCCTGGATGACGGTGACCACGCACAGGTTGTTGAGCCACTTATCGATAACACGGGTGCAAGTGGGTCGAAGTGGGGCGCGGTGAGACGATCAAAAGAGGACCATCTCGGTGCTCCGTAGTCGTCCATTAGGTCGTGCGTCGCCCGATCGCCACCACAGCATGTTAACGAAATACAGGTGGCGATTAGGTAGAAGACCCGCTGACATGCCAATCATGGCCCCATGTGGCTATCAAAGGTAAGGTTGGTACAGTGACTAGCGTACCTCACATCACTAAGCCCCGCCATGCATACAGCATACCAGATAGGCCGATGCGTCACAGGGCTACTTTATTGTGGCTGTTACCCATCGGCTGGGCAGCTCACCTAGGGAGGACCTTCTCAACCTACACATCCCATCTTTCCTAACGTCGCCTGGCAAAGGCAAAGTATGTGGAATCCGCTGTACTATACGTTCTCTGATCTGAGTAGCGAATCTACGAACTGAGCACCGTCTTACCCCGCAGATCCCTCCCGAGCCTCAGTGTACGTATTTCTGTGCCTTACCCCAATCCTCCTTCTCCAACACACTCTGTACACAGCAAGTGATCGCCTTGCTCCTACCTAGCACTGTTAAGCTGTGTTCGCGCGATCACGGAACCATCAACCACCGGCGAGGCTCAGCCCAACTCATCACGTCGCTCCAGAATTCCTGGCGACAACGCGATACAAGCAGTGTCCACCGCTGTCAACAGTCACCTCGCGCTCGCCTCTGTGTCTTCGATCTCAGCTTCTGTTTCGGCTGTTGACCCCCAGACGCAAAAACCAGCATCCTCTCAGCATTTGGACCGAGTCTACACTCTCGATGGCATCCGCAATGGCTGCTGTGGATCTCGGCCGGTACCGTCGAATCGTGCAGATATTCTGGGATCCTGAGCCTACAAATGACTATCGGGTCGACATTCCCGTCTGGTGCTTGGGTCGGTCATACAATCTAAGCACCAAGGCTGGTAAAGAGAAGGGCAGCCGTGGCGAGACGCCGCCCACAACAGACACTGCCAGTTCCCAGACCAACGTTATTAACCCATCACCAGTGCCCCCAGCTCTGGGTCCCGAGACTCCTCCTGATTCAGTGTCCAGCAGTTTCTCCTCCTCTTTGGCGTACGACGACGATTACTCTGTTCAAGATGGAGGTTGGCCCGCTGCATTCTTGGATGATTTCGAGTCCAAGTTCTGGATGACGTATCGGTCCGAATTCGAACTTATAGCCAAGTCTACTGATCCTCGCGCTTCATCAGCTCTGTCCTTGTCGATGCGGATCAAGAGTCAGTTGGTTGATCAAAGTGGGTTTTCATCCGACAGCGGATGGGGGTGCATGATTCGGTCGGGTCAGATGCTTCTGGCAAACGCGATGGCTATCACCAATCTTGGTCGCGGTATGTCCTGTCTGCTCTGCGTTTCAGCCCCAAAACCCCTGGCTTGCATTATCGGTGTTGCCGATGAGTGATCAAGTCGGCTAAAAATGGTTGGTCCAGATTGGCGACGAGGTGAATCACGAAGTATGGAACGCCACCTGCTTTCCATGTTCGCCGATGATCCAAGGGCGTCTTTTTCGATCCATCAATTTGTCCAACACGGCGCAGTTGCTTGCGGAAAATATCCTGGGGAATGGTTCGGCCCGTCTGCGACTGCCCGCTGCATCCAGTAAGTTGTGTCCGACTGTGGCTCATCTGGTTATGTTTGAAGTCACAGATGATCTAACCACCGAATGCAGGTCTCTGACCAACGCCCAAGAGCAACCTTCTTTGAGGGTGTATTCTACTGGCGATGGGCCGGACGTTTACGAGGACAAATTCATGAAGATTGCGAAGCCTGATGGCACTCGATTCCATCCAACGCTCATTCTGGTGGGCACGAGGCTGGGTATCGACAAGATCACACCTGTCTACTGGGATGCTCTGATTGCTGCTCTACAGATGCCACAGTCCGTAGGCATCGCCGGGTGAGTAGTTCCGGATACAGGAGCTTGGTGTGGTACTGATTCTCCCGTAGAGGCCGGCCATCTGCCTCACACTATTTCGTAGGGGCACAAGGTTCCTTCCTGTTCTATCTGGATCCCCACCACACGCGTCCAGCTCTTCCCTATCATTCGGATCCATCAAGATATACTGACGCGGACATTGACACCGCCCATACCCGGAGGCTGCGGCGATTGCATGTCAGGGAAATGGATCCTAGCATGCTGATTGGCTTTCTAATTAAAGATGACGATGATTGGTCCGAGTGGCGACGCAATGTTAAGCATGTGCAAGGCAAGGCCGTGATACATGTCGCAGACAACGATCCTGTTGCTGGAGTAGGCGGTAAAGAGAGAGAGAGTGCGATTGACGAGGTGGAAACTCTCAGCGATGACGATGGAGACACTATCCTCGATGTTTGAGGCGAGCAAGGCGCACAGGCGGTCAGTAAACCCGTTCGGTGTCGGGATGACATTTCTTTATTCGTGATCTGGGCATCAGTCTATCCACGACCAACACATTGAGGCGCAACAGGGCCAGCCGGGGAACATTAAAGGCTTCTTTTAGCAACATCGGTCTGGATGCATGGATCTGGACATTTTAATTTAGCGAGATGCTACGGGTACAAGTCGTAGTACGCGGAGATGGCGCGGTACCACTTCCTATTTAGATAATCTATCGCTTCTTCCTTCTACCCGTAGTCTTCGATATCGGTGTTGCGTGATCCAATTCTCGAATGTGAGTAAAAAGCTTCGTTTTGGAGGAGAATGTTGATTGACAAACACCACAAGTGTGCTTTGAGTCCATTAGCGACGATGCAGAGCGGGAAAGGACAAGTCGGAACTTACTACGCCGGCCTGAGACTCCCCCACTGCCTCACGAGCTGCCTTCTTCTCGCGTTTAGCCTTGGCCTTTCCAATTTTCTTGGGCTGTTGACGATCGTCGCCATCGTCGCCAATAGAGAGGGGCTCGATGAGATTGGCAACTTGGTCACTGTCAGGCTTGTACGTGCTCTCTTGTCTACTTTGCGGCAGTGTTGTATCGTTGGAGAAAAGCCGCTGCTCTACTTTGGCGCGGGAAGCATATTCATCATCGTCTGGAGAGTCCGAAGAAGCGTCAGAATCGACAGCTTCTTTCGCTGTCGATGAGGTGACGTCCGGCACATTCTCCTCCTCATCAACCTCGTGCACATTGTCACTCTCCAGATTTTGAAGATCCTCGAGCTCTGCCTTGTTTTCCGCCTCACTTTTCTTAATTTGCACCGTGGAGCTTTCTCGGAGGTTCAAATCCATATCTTCGTCTCTCATTTGACGTCGAATTTGCTGAACTGCCCTCAGGTGCTTTTTGCTCCGCTCATGTGCTTCAAACGACTTTTCGCTCTTGAAAGTCTTGTTGCACACGACACACTCGAGAACTTCGACCTCCGATTCCTCCTCCTCGCTTTCGGGGAAATGACCACCGGCATCCGCATCATCCCGAGCCTGGGCCCAGTCGGGAACAACGGCGTCAGAAAGCTTTTCAAGATTGGCGGCACGCGAGCGAGCTGCCTGAGCAGCTGCGGCATTTCGCAGAGACTCTTGGCGTTCCGCAGCAGTCTGGGTATTGGGAAGGTATCGGGGGTCGCGCTTCCGTACAAATGTGACGAGAAATCTTACGGCATCGTTAAAGTCGCGAATGGCTTCGTCGCGTAACTTCTTGTTTTCCTTTTCCATGAGACGGCGTACACGACGATCAGGCGCATCTGACACTCTGTACTTGTCCTTCCAGGCAAATGTCTTTCGTGTCGAGAAACTTGCCCAAGCACCGTAAAAGGGCTTGGCGACATCCTCATATCCATCGTCGGAAATGCCAAATGTAGGATAGTCAGGCATACTTCCGGGCGCATACTCTCCAGCAGCGAGTTCTTCGTCCAGTAGATGATCAAACGTTGCCTTTGCGATGCCGAAGAACCCGGAAGGTTCGTCCGTGAAGGGTACAGTGGCATTGAAGCGACGGATCAAGGAGAAGATGTCATCCGTAGAGGTAAGCTTAACGTTATTGAACTCGGACCCGAGCCCATCTGCATCTTCTGGGTCGGCACCACGCAGAATGGCTTCGCGATGCGAATCATACCATGCTCGCTCTTGAGGGTCGGAAAGAACCTCGTAGGCGGCTTGGACCTCAGCAAAGCGTCGGGTGGCATTGTCGACGTCGCCATAATTTCGATCTGGGTGGAGCTCCAAAGCACGCTTCCTGTAGGCCTTCTTGATCCTAAAGAAAATCAGTACAAGGAAGGCTTGGAATCGGAACAGGATGGCCCACTCGTCATCGGTGGCATCGCGCTCGACCGCGAGTAGCTCGTAGTAGCATGTTTTTATGGGCTGAGACGCCGCCCCGGCCGTTTGGTCGCGACCAGAAGATTGTTGAGCGCCCATTTTTTGTTACGACTATGTGATTATCGCCGTCAGTTAGGTGATGGAGCGGCAGTCTTGATTTTATAATGCCTGATATATCGGGGGAGTAAAAGACGATCCAGCGAAGATGATCGATGAAAGGCAGCCTCCAAATTCGACGTGATGAGCCGGACCAAAACGAGAATTAGAAATCATCGACTAGACAGACCCACGCCGTCTCGGTACCATGAATCTCAGCGTTGGGCGGAGGCTTGGTTGTGAGTTGAGGTGAGTAGGACTTCGTTTTCTTCAACCCGAAATGTCGCGGCCAATCGAGCCCGATGAGTCATCCGTCCAGTTCACGGGATTTCAACTGCGAACTCAATGCATTGGGCAAATCAGTTTTCAGGCAGCCAGTGGGGGTCTTGTATGAGTATTCGTCTCTTCACACACCTATAGCTATGAGTTTTCAAACATACATTGCAGTTCCTTCATATTATCTAGCTGTCGAATCAGATACACATACGTGCGACGGAACCATGCGATAGAGACATATTTTAGTAAAGAGTTTGAGCGGTATGGCTTAACGGCACTTTAATGCTCCACTTGCATGATTGACCACTGGCCACTGCGCAGTTTTTTTTTTTTTTTTTTTTTTTTTTTTTTTTTTTTTTTTTTTTTTTTTTTTTGTATTAAACTCCGCCATCAAATCAAAAGAAAAAGAAGGCAATTTTGCAGGTTCTTCATTTTAAGCACACCTAGGTAGTTGCAGCTGAGCATAGTTCCGACCTCGAAAAGACGGCAGTCAACAAGTTGCAAGATTATGCCGTTTCCACTGGGCCACTCTACCCGTCTGCTCCCCTTCTTAGCTACACTCAATACGGCTCCAGCGCTGTCTTCACCTTTCTGCAACTTTTACCTAGTATCCACGAAGCTAAGCAAGGACATGTTTGAAGCGTGGCTTTTCCCTATTCAGGGTTACCAACTGAAGTACAAGCCCAGCCTCGTCTTTAATGGTCTAGACCCTGGAGTTGGTGAGTTCGAGGCGCCGTTGGCGACAACGGATCCATTGACCATTGCAGGCGCTAAACCAGCATGTAGGTCTACATGTGGTACCTCGGGGAGGTGACGTGGGGCCTGGGCTGTCGTCTCTTTACCTACCGAAGGTGCTTAGGTAGGTTGCGGAACTCCTCAGCGTAGGTGCATCTACTCCATAGTACCCAAGCGGCCTGTACCCGCCGTACCTATACTTGCACCTGTCACTGACGCCACCCATGTCCCTGCCCGTGACAGCTGCGAAAGCTCGGGGGAGAGGAACAAAGAAAAATTCGTTACGTGCCTATTTGCTCATTATATAGCGCAATCGTCGCCTTAACACCACCTGTGGTCTATCTTCTTGATGCCTTCCTACCAACAACCCAAGGCCAGCAACGCTTACACGGGAAAGCCATGTCTTCATTTGGCGCCAAGACAGTCGTTTTCGTATACTTGCACTAGTGATTTGATGAACCATGAAGTTTGCCCATGATTTCAAAGAGACGCTCAGGCGGGAAGGTACGTGCCCCTTCGCGTACATACATGTCCCCGAGGAATGAGACTGGCTGACAGTACCTCTCATAGGTTTCCCACCTCACTGGGTTGATCTCGCCGTCCCATATAGCCAACTGAAAAAGGTTCTCAAGCGCGTTTCTGGCGAGTTGAACGATCTTGGACTCGACCCAGAGACCTTGCGTCAACTCCTCGACCCTGCTGTTGATTCGCCGCTGGCCGCTAAATACCGTCTCAATGGTAGGCTTTCACCCTCTTTCAACACTTGCTACCGCCACTCGAACAGACGTCCGCACCAACATGTGTTGACGATTTCTCAGCTGCTGGAAATTCCAAATTGCTACGACCCAAGCTGACCGTCGAGGTTCACATGTGCGATGGCAATGCAGTAGATGCCTCATTGACCCCTTCGTCTCGCGCTCTTCTTCAACGCATTGCCGCACTCCAGTCTCCTATTTCGGAGGGCGACTTTGACATGGATCAGCTGCCATCCTCAGGATCTCAGTCGCCGGAAGAGGCTCCATCAGAGTCGCTCATCTCTGAGTCTGACGTGACCATTGCTGCCGTGGAGGCCAGGTTGTCTACGATCAAGGATCAACCGGCACCTTTCGAGAAGTATGAGCGCATCGAGGTACCCCTTGTCTTTGACAGTGAATTTTTCGACATACTCCAGAGCGATGTCAACAACCTCGACGCACTCCAGGCCAGAGAAGAGAAGGCTATGGTGACAGAGATTATTGCCCTTCGTCAGGATGTGTCGCATCTCACCAAGCCAAGTCGACTCTCCAAAAGCGATCTCGCGAGGTGGCGGGCTATCTTTGAGTTGTACCTCGACGCCCAAGTCTTTTTCTCAACCAATGAACAGGACCATGGCTCTCGTGATAGTCAGACTGCCGCAAAACAATTACAGTGGTTTCAGGCGGAGATCACTAAACGAAATTTGGCTAAAGCCTTCAAAATCCCCGAGAGCAGGGAGGCTCTAGTGCGCTTCATGAGTTTGAACGCTGTCTTGCTTAAGAATCTGCAGTTTCAGGAGATCAATCAGATCGCTATCTATAAGATTTTGAAAAGTACGTGGCTTTCTGGATATTTCACTTCGCTGCTATGCAGTCAACACTAGCTTCCGCGCCAAAGGAAGACTAACAGACGCAGAGTTTGATAAGCGGACTTGTCTTGGAGTTTCCAAGTCTTTTCCGACCCAAGTTCACTCCGACAAGTTGCTGGCTGGATCCGTTGCCAAGGATATATGCGCCCAGATGTCGACCGACCTGGTGTCCGTCGTTCCGCAGATCAGCGACTACTTGTGCCCGATTTGCTTCTCTATCGCCTACCGGCCGGTTCGACTGGCCTGTCAGCACCTTTTTTGCATCAGGTGCATCGTCAAGATCCAGCGTCGCAACGAGAAAAACTGCCCACTGTGCAGAGCTGACACAGTCATGAAAGCATCCGCAGGTGAGGATGATAGTCCCTCCCAAAAACTGACTTCCAGTAGAGGTTGCAAGCCTTGAGTACGTTGCGTGCTAATGGAACAATGTGGTAGACAATCTGGACATGCAGCTGGAAAAATACATGCGCAAGTATTTTCCGAAGGAGGCCAAGGAGAAACAACGCGCCAATGAAATCGAGCGAGGCATCGAGGACTACGGGCCCGAATATGTTCATTCCGAGTGCTCCATCATGTAACCACGGGCTGAATTTGGGAGGATGACCTGTTACACTATCCACTGATTTATAGGTTTCGCTAAGAGATACCCTTGATAATTCCGATACAAGTTCTCAGTAGCGAAACTGGGCAACTAAGTCGAACTTTGGCCTCCTTATCCCAATTCTTCTTATTTTCATCCAGGCTGGCCAGTTATGACTTGGTGACTCTAGCATGTCGCTGGTGTTATTGTTGCTATTGTTTAGCAGCTGCTAGCCTTGCGATATGGTTGTCAAATTCAGTCAACCTTCTGTTCTTCTGCTGCCTTGAGGGCAAGCGCGAAAATGTGCTTCAACTCGTCTGTTTCCTCCAGGCCGACGCTCACGCGGATCAGATCTGGGTCAACGCCCAAACCGGCCGCCCAGTCCAGCTCCTGGTAGTGCGCCAGAAGCACGTAGGGCGACGTCAGGGTGAAGTTGGTACCTAGGCTTGGTCCCTTTGCCGTCTCGAGCGAGTCGAAGAAGGCCATAGCATTCTCTTTCTGCTTGAACGTTACGGACAGAAGCCCCCCGTAACCCCCCCCGGGTAGCTTGCACAGGTCGTAGTTGGGTCTTGTCGGGTTCACCTTGGGGTAATAGACACGTTTGACTAGTGGGTGGGCTGAGAGGATGTCGCAGATGGCTTCTGAGTTCGTGTTTATGCGCTCGACGCGAGACGCGAAGTCTCTGCTGTTCCGCTCCATAAAGACAACGTCTTCGGGCCAATACGTATCTTCCAAGTCTTCAGCCCAGGCAGTCTTTAGAGCCTGGTAGTATCTACCACCAGGATTCAAGATAGCACTACCACCCATAACATTGCAATCACCTGAAAAAATCTTGGTCAGACTGCTCACGACTATGTCGGCGTACTGTAAAACATCCACGTTGACAAAGCTGCCGATGGTCTCGTCCACGACAACACCGAAATCGTATTTGTCCGCAAGACTTCGAATCCGGGACAGATTAGGGCAGGTCAGAAGAGGGTTCCCGGGAAACTCGCAGAAGAGCGCCAGGAATTGTTCCCCGTCTCCTAGGCGCTTCTCGAGATCATCTAGATCTTCCTCCGAGGCATGACCGTAGAATACGCATCCAGGGCCGAATTTTTGCAGGATTTTCAGGGTGTCCACGTAAGGAAAGCCGAAGTTGATGGACTTCATGTCACCCCTGGCACGCGTCATAGCCCGGTGAGCGTTGAAGATGGCATTCATGCCACAGGGAAACAAGTGCACGTCGCCCTCCTGGAGGTCTTCTTGGCCTCTAGTGTTCTTCCCCATGGGAGGCAACGAAGTGATGCTGGCTTCCATATCAGCGGCCACGGCGCCAGCGATTCTGCGCTTGATGGCAGACTTTGCACGCTCGACGAGGGAGAGGTCAAGGTTGCGTCCGAAACGCTCTTCCAAAAAACGTAGACTCTCCTGTGCCTCGGGCGCACCTGAAGAAGTTGGTTTCGGGGCAGGATGTTTCGTATCATCGATGGACGACGGGCGATGATATCTTCTGGGGCCACGGCACGCCTTGCCAACCGGAGACGAAGGTCTCTCGATGGCGATTAGAAGACCTTCCCTGAGCAGGTCGTGGCAAAACTCGGCTCGGCGACTCGATACGCCATCTCCGGTGTGTTGCCAGTACTGCTTGGTGACAGGGAATGCATCCTGAGAATAAAAGACGGCGGAAACAGTCGGCGACAAGGAGCGCAACAGGGGCGAGACGTCTCTGGACTCATTCAGTCCAAAGTCAATGACGGTGGCGTCGGAAGAGGCGGATGGATCTGAATTCTTCTTGACAAAGGCTAGGCATCGTCTAGCAATGCGGGGGGTAGGGAACAGCATAGCCTGCTGACCAGTTCGGCCATACTGTGACACCAGCTCCTCTGCCAGTGCCACTATGCTCTTGTGAATGAAAAATCTACACGGGTGATGAGCCGGGGCTTCGAAGTATTCTTGCAACAAAACCCACCTTGGATATCCAGTTGTCATTTTGTTCACGACCCATGGCTGGCCCTCTTCATAACCTACATTCGCCTCCCAGGTTGGTAGGTGAACGCTGACTGCCTAGTGAACCGTCAGTCATTCTTACCCATCTGCAAGGTGTCGGAATCAAGCTGTCCTTACATGGGCAGTGTCAGGAGGTATAGACTGGCCTAGTTCGAAGGACGGCATTTTGGCTGGCAAGTTGCTCCCTACTGTCTGCTATTCTGCAGTGCCCGGGGAGTTAGAACCCAACGCATGTAACAATGAACCAACGGGCAATGAATATCTGACCAAGACGACGACTCACTGGGCTTGCTGAAACAGACGTTCGCGCTGGATGCCCGCAAAAAGTTGACCACGCCAAGTTGATAAAATGAGTCAATGCAGGGTCAAGATTAGGCCGATGAAGACAGAGGACCCCACCGGCGCTATGACAGAGAGGAGACTGACAAAAACCAGGTATCCAAACGCTGTATTTGTGGTCGGTGTGTCTCCACCCGTGCGTGTGTTCGTTGAGTTAAGTGGTAGGTAGCACGGAGTCAAAGGCTGGAGAAAAGTAGTAATTTGCTGTGCGTATGCGAATTCGAACTATGCCAGCGCTTGACTCGAGGCGTATAAATCCGCAGGGATGGGGGGGGGGGGGGGGGGCGACCGGGGGGCGAGGGGGCGGGGGCCGGGGGGCGTGAACGGGGGGGGGCCCGGTATAGGGGTGTGCCGCGGGGTGTGTGGCG